>JAOVYX010022868.1:0-14137 GCA_035668315.1 Drosera spatulata
GGGGGGGGGGGGGGCGCAGCGGGAGTGGTGATGGGAGGGAATCAGGCGGAGCTGCAGATGGCGTATCAGGACGCGTGGAGGGTCTGTCATCCGGATTTTAAGCGGGCGTTTGCATCGTTGGAAGATGCCTGTGAGAGGTAATGTAATGTGTTGGGATTGTGATTGCAGAATGTCGTTGATTAGGATTCGAAAATGGCGCTGGGCACATGACTGTGTGGGTGATTGAGTCAAGCTTGACCTATGGATTTGAATACCATCGGTTTTTGTAGTAGTGCAGCTCTCTGATTCGGGCTCTCAATATTCTGGCCAAAGGTGACTATGAGGAAAGATGATAGCTTGCAATGACCATAATCTTGTGGATTGTTGTTTATTCGATGAATACTTTTAAAGAGTTGGTTCCCCTACCTGTTTCATGAATTTTTTTTATCTTATTTATTTTCATTACCTTTTGTGGCATGTTAATAGATGAGATACGATAAGTGTTAGGTGAAACTAAAGATATCAATGAGACTGGGAAGCAAGGCTTTCCAATGAATGTGTGATTGAGCAAAAATGATTGCACTTCAGGAAGCAAAGTGGGCTGCTTCATGGATGCTTTACGAGTGGATTTGGGTGTATAAACTATGAAGTTGCCACATGTTTGGATGAGATGCTTAGTAGTGCAACTCGTTGCTGGATAGGACCAAAATTACTAGGTATTATCCAAATTATCTCCTTGAATATCACCACATCTAATGATGGTATTCCAGACTAGCAGTGAGTCTGTGAGGTTAGAAATCTAAGAAATCTAGGCGAATATAGTTCCATATTGCAATGTAAGAAAGGGGGTGAACTATTTGAATTAGTATGTAGTTTGTACATGTACGGTGAGGGTAACATTCTCAAAAGCAACGTTCGTCGAACCGTGAATCGAATCGGAATTGGTTTTACAATAACCGAGTTGGTTCACCGATTCAGTCCAAGTGATGGGTGAAGGGTTAGGACGACTCAGGGCAATTCAGGACGATTCGGGTAGTGAATCGGTTTGGTTAAGAAACGAAACGGTTTAAACGATTCGGACCGAGTCAGTTCGATTCGTCGAACCATGCTCAAAAGGAAGTGAAGAACATTGAATTCTCAGCGAAACCATGAAACATGATGCCTTTAGTGAAATTGAGTTACACTGGAGGAAACAGCTTTAGTAAATCTTGTTTTGAGCTGTTCCCCCAAATGTTAGACTCCTGATATTCTTAATTGTGTTAAACAGAATATATTATTACATAAAAGGTTCATAGCATGGATGAGGTACTGAAACTTGGAAATGTCTTCCTCTACTACCTGCTAGGAGGCACCAAAGAATTATGAAGTATATTCGCTTTTGGCTAAGCTGAATTACGGCAGATCCTTCTTCTTGGGTTTTCTTCTTCTTCTTCTTCTTTTCTTTTTTTCTTTTTTTCTTTTTTTTTGGTTTATTTGAGGCTGGTAGCGTTGACAGGAATTATTGAGCAAGTTACCTAGGTTTGTGGTATTATGGGGAGAAATCAGTATAAGAGAAAGGAGTACTGTATTCAGAGTAATCAAAGCAAGGTCTTTAACTCCCTCTCAGATATTGGTTTTATATTGTGGAATTTTGATTAATTAGCAGAACTGAGGGCTCACATCTCATGTTTTTGTTTCGATTTACTTATAACATTGGAAACAACGAATTTGAAATCCTTTTGCTGAAAATTTAAAGAGAAAAAGCATGAAACCCCCTGAATTATTCGAGAGTGACATATGACCCATCTAAAGTTTAAAAATATACCGATGATCCCCCTATCAACTCATTTATATGGTGTTTTGTGCTAAAATAATTCGATTTCCTTTAAGGTTAGCAAAGAATATACCGTCGATCCTTTTATGAATTTCTTTTCATGTGATTTCGTGCAAAAAAGAATACGATATATTTTGACGTAGAGGGGTTAGGTGTTTATTTTTATACTTGATGGGGGTCATTTGTCTCGATGCAACACTTTGGACTCGATTCAACACTTTGGAGGGATTGAATGCCATTTTTCCATATTTAAATGCACCAAATATATTGCTTGTTTGATTTTGGGTCTTTGATCATTGTCCTATGGTTTCATTATCTTCGGCCTTTGCTACTTGCAGGTTATTACCTTACCATGTTGTGGCAGACTACGAGGCTGAAGAAGATGATAGGATACTTGACTCTGACACAACAGGCCAGATGCTTTCGCGATCCCAGCAGTGGGATCATAATATTGCTGCAAAGGTGGCAGAATTCACTGCAACCTTCGAAAAGCAGGCTCTGGCATTTAACATAATAACTCGGAAGAGGGCCTTGGGAGAGTTTCGGTCCGAGGAGAGACTAATGGTCGAGCAGGCTCTTTTCCAAGATGAGAAAAGGGCAATGATGGAATTGAGGGCTGAGATTGAATCAAGAGAAAGGGCAGGTCGGGAAGCTCATGAGGCCAAACTATGGATGGCCGGCATCCAGGCAGAGCAGGCTCGTGCAGAGTCACTAGCAGTTAATGCTGAGTTGAGGGCTCGGGCGCCAATCCGGGGTAGCGCCCTTGGATCTCAAGGCAATGATGCTTTAGTGGGCCATGACTTGATGGAACAAGAAAGACCAGTAAATCCTGATGAGTTGATGAATGGATGGGGAAATAATGGGCAGCGGGAGGAGAAAGAGCCATCTGAGGATTTCTTGAATGATGAGGAAGCCGAAAATGGAGATACTGCGACCCAGGAGGAGTGGCGTGATGCAGGAGAATTTGATCTGAATTCTAGATAGATGGAGAAGATTTGCCTTTTTAGTATAGTTACTTTTCTGATTGTCCGTGGACGAAGTTCTACGAACCAGTTGGCCCACCGATTACCTTTAGCAGTTGTGGACAGACAGGGCTTCGGTGGTTGATCTCAGGCTGTTCTCCTTTTCCATGCTATACAGTACCCTGCAACCAGATCAATTGTCGCATCTGTGGATGAACTAGGACTCTACGAGGTATTTGTAGGAGATTTCTATGAGCAGCACTGGGGCAAATTGATATGATGATAACGAATGGTACTGTATTATGTTGGCAGATGTGCTGCGATTTATGGCCGCTTTTCTGGAAATTTATGCATCTTCTGTTGCTTTGTTAGGCGCGAATTTGTAGGACATCTTTTCTTCATGAAGCATCTGTTGGTGATGCTCATTGGTGTGTTATTCTGGTCGCTCCTTTCATCTTCCCTTCAGTTTGTTTTGTTATGCATGTTTTGTATCGCGATAAATGTGCATGTGTTTTGCCAAGAAAAGAGATGTAACAAAAAGTTTGAAGTAGAGTCGAACATTATGGGCAGCGCCTTGCCTGGCAAGACAAGGCAAGCATGAAGCACAATACACTAAGTAGTATGACAAGGCACGAAGCTCCCATCGCCATCCCTTCTCACTTTGCTGCCTTCTGAACTGATACTCACGTAACCAGTTTGTCGCCCATTAAAAATCTTCTTGCCAGTTGAGAACCCTATTGGAGTTCACTTACACTCTTTTGATTAGCAACTCCGTTAGGCTTGTTTGGATCATTTCTCGCTGTCCTTGAATCATGCTGGACTCTTTAAAAGATGTGGTTGCGACACCACAATCTAAGCTTCACAGGAGTTGCCCTGACTCGGGTCTTCCCTGCTACAAAAACATACACTAAGCTTTCAGTGGATACTCGAAATCAGACGATCTCAATCAATTTCTCCTAGAGCTTTTTAGATTCGAGCTTATTGAGATTAGAGCATCCACAATGGATCACAAATTTCACCATCGAACTCTAAAACAATCAGTAAAACTCTGAGAATAGAGGATCGCGGAGCAAAATGATCACATCCTTTTAGAGCATCCACATTGATTGCATGTCTAAAAACTACAAATTGATGATGTGTAAAGCAATAATAGAGAGTACAAAATTAGAGAGACTCAAAACATATAATGCATGCAATGATAATAGACGGTTTGAAATTTCTCTGAGCCTCTCATAACTAAATTGGTGCAGAGGAATTTAGTATAAAGAGTCCCGCAAAAAGATGGGGAGTCTCATGCATCATTGTGATCTATATTTGCTCATCACTTTCCAAAAGGACAATTTTACAAGTAAGAAAACTTTAAAAAGTTGACCGATATGGATGCTCTTACACTTAAAATTTTGAAAAAACTGAATTTGAAACTCATTTGTTCCAGTTTTGTGATGAGAGGTTCAAGTTAACCATCGGTCCCACTACCTTCTCATTCTCAATTTTTTATCGGCTTTGTT
Source organism: Drosera spatulata (assembly GCA_035668315.1). Lineage (NCBI taxonomy): Eukaryota > Viridiplantae > Streptophyta > Magnoliopsida > Caryophyllales > Droseraceae > Drosera > Drosera spatulata. The sequence goes on from JAOVYX010022868.1 coordinate 4,263, forward strand.
TTTGCTCTTTTTTTTTTTTTTTTTTTTTAATGCGTGTTTTAACTTTCAAGTTTATCCCATTATGGGTTTCTCAATTTTAGTCTCTCTTTAAATCTGTGGGCTTCCCCTTCCACGTAAATTTTCATTGTGTTTGGAAAGTCTCTTTTCATGGCATCGTTGCAGATGCTGTTATTGAGCTTATTTATGACCATACCCAGTTCAGATTTTTGATGCCTTGGATGGGCCGGGCTGAGTCTTCGACTGCATTGCCGAGTAGCATTGGGCCGGACATTCCATCCAATAAGCCCATCAGCAGCAAAGAATTGGAAAGTGGAAACTGCTTCATCAACAGCAGCCTCGTACCGTACATCGGAGTTGCTTTCTCCATCTAGACTCGGAGTGTAGAGTTGAGTCTAGAAACTTCTTCGATCTCATCATTCTGATCTCTCCCCATCATCGCACCAAAGCTCAATCTCTGGTTTCCCGATCGATTCAGGTTCGAATTCTATCCTCTGCAATTCAATTCTGCGATCGCCAATTCGATTTAATAATGTGTTCTATGTGTCTAGTGATTGAAAATCAAACGCTCGAGTTTAAGATTTCGAGTTGGATGCTTGCTTGAAGCTTTTCTTATGTCGCCGATTCGGCGCCTGCCTTTGATGTGGAAGTTCGTACTATTACTTCAGTTGAAATCATTGTAGGTAGTCAGAAACCCAATTAGATGGAGGATGTCGAGGAATCAGTTCTATCAAAAGTCTGATCCGAAGATAGAAGACCTATATCTTAACCAAGGATCGTAGAGTGTGATGCATTACTTGTAGAATTGGACCAAAAGGATAGAAACTTTCATCACCTTCATTGAAACGGTGATCGAGTATTGCTGCTATATTGAGGGGTTAGATAATCCATCCTCTCAGTTTTTAAGAATTTTTCCACCCCCCAGCTTTTATAGTTTAAAAAGATTGTTGAATTCGATTAAATCGCGGCCTGCCCGATTGAGTAGAGCATTGGGGTTTAAGTTACCATGTTGTTTCAGGCGATTGAAGTGAGTGCTTCTAATGGATGATGCAAAGGAGTCGGAGATCAAACAGGAGTCAGAGATCCAAGAGGAGTCAGAGATTCAACCATTCGGTAAAAATTGCAACTTTGATTATTGATTACCCTTGAACTTGTTGGAATGGAACTTGTAAAGTGATTCAAGTTTTTGGTCTCTGAGAATATAGTTTGGACTTCACGTGATCATTTTGTTCCCGAAACATATTATTATAGAGACTAAATTGCTGCTGCCAGCTTTGACGGCCTCCAAGACTCGCGGTTTACCATTTGAGATTCTATTTGTGCTTTCTGTTGAATCAGTATGGGTAACTCATGGGTTGTTTCGCAAAGTAGTTGGGATGTGGTCATTTGAGTTTAGAACCACCTGGCTAGCTTTATTTAAGTACTCAAACATGAAATGCTTTGCAGTCAATGTTATACTCTGATAGACCATGAGAAGTGCTTCACCCCTATTATTTATGGCTACAACCAAATCATTGACTTATGATTTAAAGGACGGCTAAGTAAGCAAGGAAGCGTTTGACTTTGGCTGGAGGTTAGGCCTTTGGAGGATTCTTTTTTATGCAAAGAAAATGAATTAAATATTCTGGTCAAGGCCATGAGTGATTTCCTCTTAACAGATGAGAAAATTTTAATTTGATTAGTTCTATGCGGCACTGCCTGGGAGCAGGGTTTGTCTGAAAAAAACTTGAAGTGCTTGGTTGAACTCACTTTCATTGATTTGGTTTCAGGTTCGGTAGAACTTTAACCTTAACTAATAATGAAGTGTTTGTTTATCTTTGTGTTATTTCTTATGCAAGATAAAGCATGTATTGGTTTCATATAACTTTTTGGGTTTAAGCTATCACTTTTCTTCCATAGAACAAGATGAAGAAAATGACATCGTGACACAGCAGGCGGCATTTGCTTATGGCGAGCCTGCTCAGAATGGTACAGGGCCTCCGAAGGTGGACACGGATGTGGAGGTTCTCCATGAGAAAGTTACTAAACAAATTATTAAGGAAGGCCATGGTCAGAAACCATCAAAATACGCAACGTGCTTCTGTAAGTGCCTAGTAATAAAAAATGCACTTGAGTCGTATGAAAGTTTCTTTAGTGGTTCAACTTCACTGCTATCGAAAACTGGAAGTATGTCTTGATCATTGTGTACTAAGGTGTACAAGTATTTTTCCTCCAGTGCATTATAGGGCATGGACTGAGAGCACTAATCACAAGTTTGAAGATACATGGCAGGAGCAGCGGCCCGTTCAATTAGTTATAGGAAAAGGTACTTTCACCATTATGCTCAGGCTCTTTAGGCGATGCATTTTATGAAACCCCCTATACTATCTTCAAAGCACGCCGCTATGTCATAGTGTATTATATGTGCACTTCTAAAACTGAGGCTTAATCAAAGATTTTGTTTCTTGGTTACTATTGGCTCATATCTTTAATACTCAAGGATGAGGGAGTCTTTTGTATCTAAACCGGTGTCTCATCATGAAATTAGATTCAGTTTTCAACATGATTAAAAACTTATTGGTTAATGTGTCATCTGTGGCAGAGAAGCAACAATGGACGGGTCTTGGAATTGGCGTGTCCAACATGAAGGCTGGGGAGCGTGCCCTTTTACATGTTGGCTGGGAACTAGCATATGGGGAAGAGGGAAGCTTTTCATTTCCAAATGTCCCTCCAATGGCGGATGTTCTTTATGAAGTTGAGCTTATTGGATTCGACGAAACTGGAGAGGTTATTTCCCTAGAACACTTTTCAAGTCAATAGCTTCCTGATGCATTCCTTGACTTCCGTGGTTGCATTCTCTATAAGTTCTGATAAATTAACATGAAATGCTATGTTGAGAGCAATAATTCACACATTTAGTCCAGATGATCTCGTCTTGTAAAGTTTCAACAGATCAGTTCGCTACAAATAAATTACTTGGTTGTGACATTTGCTTTTAGGGTAAAGCTTGGACAGACATGACTGTTGAGGAAAGGATTGGATCAGCAGATAGGCGAAGAATGGATGGCAATGCTTTGTTCAAGGAAGAGAAACTGGAGGAGGCTATGCAACAGTATGAAATGGTTACTCCCTTGAATCATCTTTTTTTGCCATATGTACTTGTGGCCTTGGTATCTTTATGGTTTGTGCTCAACTTTAGGTACCCCTGCTTCATCCATTTTTTCTTGGTGGTTTATCAGGCGATAGCGTACATGGGTGATGATTTTATGTTCCAGTTGTACGGAAAATACCGTGATATGGCCTTGGATGTGAAGAATCCCTGCCATCTCAACATGGCAGCTTGTTTGATAAAGTTGAAGCGTTTTGAGGAAGCGATTGTTCAATGCAGTATTGTAAGCATCTGCACGGCCAATATTGTCTTTTTTATGGGAACTGACAACTGTTATCCTTGGGATGTCACGGGGTAACCACCAAACTAGTTGCAAGCCAATGTTTAGTTAACCTGTGTTGCATGGAAATGAAACCAACAGAGGCTCATCGTCGAGTATTGTCTGCATCTCCCAAACCCTATCTATGATGGGAATACCTAGGGGCGGTTGTAAATGTGGTGAACGTCCCGTATTGTGTTTCGTAGAGATTTTCCCAGGTGGGAGCACCGTTAAATGGGAACACCGCAACACATGGTGTCAACTTCCCCTCCGGTTTTGGTCATATCCATTGAGTTATGAAACCCCGCAGATGGTCATGTCAGGAATATCACTAGTGTTATTTACTTTACAGTTAGAGTGCCATATAGGATAGAGATTCTGTGTTGCGGTGGTTCGACCTTTTTCTTTTCATTCAGTCTGGTTAGACCTTTATAAGTGTTGCGCTCTCGATGGATGTTAGGTCTTGACTGAAGATGAGAACAATGCGAAAGCATTGTACCGAAGAGGGAAAGCCAGAGCAGAACTTGGTCAAACTGAAGCAGCTCGAGATGACTTCCTCAAGGCACGAAAGAGTGCGCCAGAGGACAAGGCAATCACCAGAGAGTTGCGTCTGCTGGCCGAACATGACAAGGCTGTATATCAGAAGCAGAAAGAGATATACAAGGGTATTTTCGGTCCACCACCTGTACCCAAGCCCAAGCGCACCAACTGGCTCATTCTCATCTGGGCGTGGTTGGCATCATTGTTCTCTCGAGTCTTCAAGAGGGTAACGCACAAAGCTGACTGATGGTCATGATTTCGGCAAGGAAGGATCAAGCATTGTTGTAAGAGCTTACTTGGCACTACTTGAAATTTATGCTGATATTGGTTTCAAAATCAACTATATTCTCCTGTTGTAACTTATAGATTATTTGCTGGTGTCACCAGTGTCACTTATCACTGAACTGTTCATTGAAATGTAATCGAGAATAAATAATAATGTTGCCGCTTTTGCATACCAAAGACTTTTCGTTCTTGCATTTTTATCCTGGGTCGAAACTGAGAGCCTTGATCCAGTGAGAAAACAGAGCATTGTTAGCTGGGGTCGAGGAAAAGTTGATTCCGGTGAAGAGAAAAATGTTGCATCGAGTCACTCTTTCCGACTCCGATGATGGTGTTCAATTCGAAACATGGCTGAGTTGTGCATAAGCAAAGAACGATACTTGAGAACTCTGTGTTGTTTAGTAAAATTCCTGGTTGGTTTGATATTGTTAGATTTCCACAAATGAGAGGTCCCAAGGTAAAATGTCCACAAACTACATTAAAAAAACGTTTATGTCATGTAAGACATCGTCATTTCTCACTTATCCACAACAATCCTAAAAGGGGTCAACATTTCGCACATACGTAAACTTCTAATCATGATTCATGATTCAACCAACGTTTCGTTGATGATAGATGCCAAGGGATCGAGGCTTTATGATTATCATCTCGAATAAACGTAAAAGATATGATTTTGAAGAGGGTTATGCCACCATGGTAAGTTGGTTCAAACAAAGTGCTCCACCGGCCATTTCCAACGGCAACCAAGTACGTCTCCATGTGCAATCTGAGCAAAAGCTGCCCATAGCAGACAAAAACCAAAACAGCCACCTCTTGGATTGTGGATTGATTGTTTGAGCAGCACACCTCAACGGACAAATAAACACAAGTTCCATCAATTGGTCTTTGCTGTTTGAAATGGGACAATAATAATAAGCAAAATTTGAAGTGAAAACAGTCTTTGCTTTATCGAGCATTGTACAGTGAGCTTCATAAATCAAGCTCAAGTACACACTTCTGCTAAACAACTTTAAAAAAAAAACCCTACTCATATCTGCACTCTCACCATTCTCCACCTGCAAGGAGCTCAGCAATGGCACCATGGATCCATCTCCTCCTCTCCCTAGCCTTCCTCTTCACCACCTCTGCCCTCACACCAACACCAATCCCATTTGAAGGTAAAATCCCCACATACCCCTCTTCTTGTACAAGCTGAAAACTCAAGAAACAGACTTTTCATTGTTCGAAACAGATTTTCAATTCAAATCGAGGTTGATTAATCCGTCGAGAAATTGACTCTATCAAAAGTTCAAGTTTATGTCAGAAGATTCAAGAAAATATTTGGAGTTTCTAACATGCTCATCTTTTCTTAGGTCTACTTCCCAATGGTAACTTTGAGGAACCACCGAACTCAAACCACCTCAACAAGACGAAGATCCTAGGCAAACACTCCCTACCCAAATGGGACATCCACGGCCTAGTCGAATACATCTCCGGCGGGCCTCAACCCGGCGGGATGTTCTTGGCCGTGGCACACGGGACACACGCCGTTAGGCTAGGAAACGAGGCCTCGATCTCTCAATCCATACCGGTGAAGCGGGGGTCGTTATATGCGCTCACGTTCGGAGCGTCGAGGACCTGTGCACAGGACGAGGTGTTGAGGGTGATGGCGTCACATTCACTGGGTGATCTTCCACTTCAGACATTGTATAGCAGCAATGGAGGGGATACCTATGCTTGGGGTTTCAGAGCTGAAGGTGATGTTGCTAATGTGAGTTTCTATAATGTTGGGGTGCAAGAAGATCCTGCTTGTGGCCCTTTGTTGGATGCTGTTGCTATCAAGGAGCTGTTTCCTCCGTTCCCGACTACAGGTATCGAGTTTTCTATGCTCAGTTACTCGCATCGAGTTTTCTATACAGCCTTGCCTCGGTACCACTGGACTCGTTTTCGTCCAGAGTTTTGACCGAGACATCTCGACATGAATGGTTTCCCCAATTGGTCAAGCTCGTCCTCTAAAGATGAGAGTGGTTTTTTACAATTGGTCGTACTTGTGACATCAAGCATCTAACTTGATATAAAAACTCATAGGTTGATCAACTAGTGGCAGACAAAATTATAGGAGATGTTTATTTGCTGTAGTTTATAGATACGATTCAGTCAAATAATAGAAGAAATGAAATTACACACCGACTTTCCTGCTGTGTTAGTAAATCACGAGCAAATTTGGATCTCTCAAGTACTCTATGTTCTTGTGCTACTAACAGTGTATGTATATGCATTGCTGACCTTGTGATGCAGAGAACCTAGTGCGAAATGGCGACTTCGAGGTTGGTCCTAGCGGGATCCTGAACTCATCCAACGCCATTCTCCTACCACCCAAGCAAGAGGATCTCACCTCGCCACTACCCGGTTGGATCATCGAGTCCCTCAAGGCTGTCAAATACATTGACAAGAAGCACTTCACGGTCCCTTCCGGGCAAGCAGCCGTGGAGCTGGTTGCAGGACGGGAGAGTGCTGTTGCCCAGGTCATCAGGACAGTCCCTGGCAAGACCTATAACCTCACATTCACTATTGGTGATGCGAAGAACGGGTGTCGTGGGTCGATGATGGTGGAGGCGTTCGCAGGCAATACTACCACGAAGGTTCCATTCTTGTCACGAGGACTGGGAAGGTCCAAGGTAGTGAGCTTCCGGTTCAAGGCGACTACAGCGAGGACTAGGATTACTTTCTTCAGCTCCTACTATCATAGCAAGGTGGACGAGTTTGGGATTCTATGTGGACCTGTTCTTGATCAAGTCAGGGTCTTCCCCACTGCTTAGACAAGGTTTCTGTTGTCGGATGAGAGCGCTAGGAGTCGCTATTTCGATTTGTGATATTTTGAGCTCTATAGCCACCATGGCTGAACTGATGCAAGATTGACTGTGCTTGTAATGGTTTGAGTTCCGTCCAACCATTCAACTTCTTCTGCAGAAGTGAACGGTAGAATATGAGAACCTATTTCGAAGGTAACTTATTGGGGTTTAGACTACTACTATTGATGGACAGAGTTTGAAATCTTGCAAAGACAAGAGTCTAAACTAAGGTGAGGCCTCTCTGAACACAAGATAGCAAGTGATGGACAGAACAGCTCTTGTATATATCATAACAACACTACTCTAGATAAGACTCAAAAGATTGAAACTTCCCAACACATCAAAGAGAAACAGTAAAAAGAAGCAGGAAACATCTCAGCAACAAATTAGGGTTAACATGCTCGTAAGCTTACTTTAGCATTCAAATTCGCCGCTTATTGGTCAGATATACACACTAATCTTTCAAGTGTATATTTTTAAGTTCTTGTTGTTACAAGCCACAACAGCAAAAAACAGCTCACTGCTACTCGAAGTTTACAAGAGTATCATGTACCTTCGTCCACGTTGGCCGAAAGGCAATCAATGTATAAAATCCATCAACTGCTTTCATCTATGAAACCTACGAGACACTTCTCCAGCATGAATTCAGCATTCACCCAAGCATGATATTTATCTGACAGAAGAATGTTAAGGACTCCAATTTCTCAAGCATCTCAGTCCCATGCTATTTTCAAGGATATCTAGATAAAGAAAACCAGTAATAAAGAGAAAAATGTAGCTCAGGGCGGAGATATAAGTTTGCACAAATATAGTCCAAATAATGGACCTAGATCAATTCCCGGTCAAGATGGAAGTAGACAACAATGAACTGTGTAAGAACTTAAGTACCTACCCACATCAAGTGCGTTTAGCATATGGTAGATCTGAAAGGAAATTATCTACACATGAAACGATAAATGCCCATTATTGAGCCTTAGAGTTCTCATCATATGAGTTCAACATATCAAAGGATACTGAATAATAGTGTACAGTCCTTGCCTACAGCTTTCATTAACATATCAACACCTACAAGCAAATTATTCAGCAAAGTCAGAGAGGTTAAAAATAAGGTGAGCATCAAGGGCCAAAAAACACCTAGGCCGGACAAACAATAATTTTCTTCATCAAGGACAAGTTTATCATCAGAGCAGGGAAAATTTGAATCAGCCACGGAAAATTTTATCTGAAAGGAAGAGATAGCTGCATACCTCCTGGGTGAAATTTCATGTATGGAGCTATGTTATATACACGGCCTTTTAAAACTGTCCACATGGAGCCTTCTGTTTCATGTTCTTTGACTTCGCTCATGGGGATAACTCTTCTGTTTGATTTCCCTTCCAACCCTAAAGAAAAAGTTAAAGGTCAATAGTGACGGGATGAAAATCTGAAACAAAACGCTTGAAGAGAAGAAAAAATAATATGTTAAAATAAATTGTACTCGGGAAAACTACAAAATGTTGTCGAGAATGCAAAGAAAAATAAGAAATGAAACTTTGATTAAGCTATGAGCCTAGCAACATGAAAAATACATTCAAAAGGTGGTCTGGACTCTGGAGTTACTTTGATTTACCTGCAAGGTCAGGATGTGTGCGGGTAAGCTTGAGCCAATCCATTTGACTATAACCTTTCTCAAACGGAACCTTGGCCCTGGCCTTAGGCTTCTGCACTACAGTTTTCTGCTTTGGTGGAGCACTAACCGAATCTATAATACTTGCTGAAGCTGTTTTTCTTGATTTTTCAGAGGTCCACTTATTTGGGGTCGCATCAAAAACTTTGAAAGATAATGAACCCACGGTTTCCTCCTTGTATTGAGCAACTTCACTTGGGAGCTTATCTTTCCGTGACGAGCTAATACTTGAAGTTTGACCTGTTCTACTGCTTTCTGAGGTCTCATCGCTTATGGTTAAGTTGCTTACATCAGGGATCGCCTTATCAATGCCAAAACCATTCCGATCAACAGGTGATGCCACCTAAATATGTAGTAGTCGCAATTGAGAAAATGCAGCATAAATCATAACACAACCAAGGCCATAGGAACAAAATGTTACGATTCAACTAGGGGAAGCTAGTTAAGCAGTTGCTTAAACTGGCCTGTCTATTGCATCAAGAAACCAGGCATTGGAATGCAAATGTTAACTTACCTGACAGAACGTGAAATCGCTGTCATTGTCATTACTGTTTCCCATCTCCATGAATCAACCTCTCACTAACGGAAGAAACAAGCACTCCCTGCCAAAGCCACAGATGCCAATTAGATTATGTGAGTTCAGTAAACAATATAATCCAAAATGTAGACAAACAACTGGAAAACAATTTTGTTAGTAAAAGTAATAAGATAAAATCTAAACAACTAGCTATTGTATCAAGAATTTTGCACACAAAAGTATATCGGCTTGCAACCAAGAATAGAATTAGGCTAATCATTCGCTGGAGAAGAAACGTTCCTATGGGGATTGACCATGAAGGGATCACACACCTCTTTAGCATTTAAAATATCTTTTGATTCGACATCCAACAATTTCCCGGAAACCGCCTCTTAAACCACCCCATTCATCCAAAACAGAAGGAAGGGCACCTATGCAATTGCAACATAGCAGAACAAGAGAATTTATGGGCAGAATCTAGTATTTGATAGATTTTGACAAACGGGCACAGCTCATAAATCATAATCCAGTTGGTAATGTTTGCGGCCTCCAGGCCCTGGAGAGCCCGACTGAACTATTGGTGGGAGGGCAAGGACGACAGTTAAGTAGTCGTAGTCGGTAGCAGAGTGAACTTT
>JAOVYX010022869.1:0-14135 GCA_035668315.1 Drosera spatulata
CCCTAGTTTTACCTAGGGTTAAAGAATCCCTTAGAAACCCTAGGACCTTTGACACCCGAAGTCATCGTCCCGCTGTCGTGCCTTCTTCACCGTCGTGTCCCCACCGTCGTCACTGCCGGTGGCCCGAATATGGTAGGAACGTCGTCAGAAAAGCTTCGTTAAGCCGTTTTAAAGCTCGTTTACGTACCCACTTCGACACCTATTACACCCGATGTCATCAAAACACATCATCTTCCTCTTTCACACGTTTTCACCGCTGGTCGCTGGACTTTGGCCGAAACTTGGCCAGAAGTTGGCCGGAAAACTCGTTAAGGCACTTTAATGTTCGTTTACGTCCATATCTCGAAACCAAAGGCACCCAACACAACCAAGGCACCACACCTTACTCTGGAACGCTCTGTCATAACTCATCACCGGACCTCAGCCGGAAGTTGGTCGGAAACGCCCTTGGAGGTCTTCATCTCGACTTGTGCGTGTCATCCTTGCGCATGGACCATGCTAATCTTCTCTGCATCGTTGCAGCTTGTCAAAACATTCCCCGAGTGATGGTCGGAGATGTGGGAGCATTTTTCGAGGTGGTGGCGACGTGAAGATGGTGAAACGAACAAGAAGAACCCGCACGCATGCACCGGCCGGCTTTTCTTCACGCCTGTGATCATGGCGGCTGAAGCTAGCTCGGTGTTGGCTTCTTCACACGACATTGAGCATGGCGGGAGATATGGCGAGCTACGAGCAACTCTGACGACGATGACGGTGGCGCCTCGGCCGAACAAGACGGCGCGCGCGAAGGGAGAACGAAGGTCGCGCGTAGGAGGAGCAGTTCAAGGACACGTTTCTTTTTCCCTTGCATATGCGAATTCCCGACCTTAAAGAAGATGATAATGCGGTTTGGTGAGGGCTAGTGGCGTTGGTGGATAGCATGGTGGCGGGTGTCGGGTTGGTGGCTGGTGGGTGCGGGGTGAGTGGCTGTGTAAGTGCGGGGAAGAAACAAAACGAATTGGAGGGGAAGTGGTTTAAAAAGTATTCATTCCCTCGTTATATTTTCGTCAGTCTATTTTTATCCCAGTTTCGTAATATTAATCTTCCGTTAATTAATTCGTGTCGATTTAATTGTACCAAAAACATTAATATCGTATTCCTTTTAACGATATAACTTTCTGGAATTAAAAACCGTTACGTTGTAATATTATAACGTTGATTCGTTCGTTATATTTATTCATGCGATCATAACGTCTTTCGATAATTAATCGTTGTCGATTTAATTATCCCAAATATTTCATAATAATATTTCGTTCAATGATCTTAAATTTTCAGACTTAAACCTTTGTCTCAAATGCATAATAACTTTAACGATGTAACGTTCATCGTTCATAAATTTTATTTATGTGTTCGTTGCATATGCTTCGTACGTATATTTTTAATCCAATATATATTTTTAAATTCGATAAATTTTTGGGTTCTTACATAATCGGAGTAAAGCGATGGCTTTGTCCTAAATGTTTAGACAAGTCTGTGTGTCTGAGAATTGATGGGATGGGTATTGATTGTCGGAGCAGCAACTGCAAGGTAATATTTGAAATTAAATTAGTGGTGATCAAAATGGTAGAGTTGAATTAATTGATTGAATGAGATGACAAAGAGATGAAGAGGAAGGCCAAACAAAAAGTATGCCCATATAAATTGAAAAACTAGTATGACTAGACAGCAATTAGTACGTCTATGCATATTGAAAAACTAGTACGCCTATGCAATTGAAAAAAGTAGTATGTCTAAGCAAATTGATGAATACTAATACGTCTTGAAAAAATCTAGTATGCCTAAACTAAAATTAATATGCCTATGCAAAACCTAGTACGCCTATGCAAGATCTAGTACGTCAAAATTGATTTGTTTCAAACGTACTAGTTTTCTAGCGTACTAGTGCTGGAACAAGATGTGCAACTTTTATAAAACTAGTAGGCCTACACAATTGTTGAAATACTAATAAGCCTTAAAAAAATCTAATACGCCTAAATAAAAATTAGTATGTCTATGAAAAAATTAATACGCCTATGCAAAACTAGTACGTCTGTGCAAAATCTAATATATTAAAATCGATTTGTTTCAAACGTACTAGTACGCGTATGCAAAGACTAGTAGGCACGTGCAAAATCTAGTACGCATGTACAAAATCTAATATGTTTATACAAAATCTAGTACTTCATAATTGATTTATTTCAGGCGTACTAGTACGTCTATGCAAAAACCAGTATGTCTATACAAAATTTAGTACATCAAAATTGGTTTGCTTCAGGCGTATATGCAAAATCTAGTACGTCTAAGAAAACTCTAGTACGTCAAAGTTGGCTTGTTTCAGTCGTACTAGTTTTAGGCTTATTAGTATGTCTATGCAAAATCTAGTACGTGAAAATTGGTTTGTTTCAGACATACTATTTTTAGACGTACTAGTATGTCTATGCAAAATCTAGTACACCTATGAAAAATCTAGTGCATCAAAATGATTTGTTTCAGATGTATTAGTTTCAGGCATACTAGTTTAAGACGTACTGGTACGGCTATGAAAAATCTAGTACGCCTATGTAGAATCTAATGCATCAAAATTGATTTGTTTCAGACGTACTAATACACCTATGCGTTTGTCAATGTCCACTGTCGAGCTCCGTATCACAAGACTGAGAAAAGATCTTCATTACTTCTGATGATTATAATGAAATGTTGTTTATGTTATCAAAATCATGGCACATGTATGTTGCGAATAGATCAGATTTGATGCAGTATGTTTTTCCAGATTTGTTTGCTAATAATAAACCCCGATACACAAAATAAATACTACTGGTGGAAAGGTAGTACGTGTTACAAATGGATGATGGCCCATGAAATTTTAGATCAATTGCTTATCGAAATGAACCACTAGCAAGCAACAAACTATGAAAAATAGCATTCAGATTAGCACTCAAAGATATCAGAATCTTCCCCTCACCAGCCATTTTCATTTTTCACCCCCTTTGAAAAAAGGTTCACTTAGTTCTCTCTTCTCTTCTATGATAGCAGTTCCACAACACCGCATGAGATCAAATCCTCACACAACAACTGACACTCACTGATCTCAAATCTTTCCATAAAATCAAGGCCCATTCTGGTCGAATCGGAATCGGATCTCAAATACCGCATAAGAACTGGTCGAATCGGAATCGAAATCGATTGTACTGAATCGAATCGGAGCTGGTGGCGGGGATGTCGAAGGAAAGGGTGGCGGAGGTGATGGTGACAGCAACAGCAACGACAGAGGAAGAGGAGGACGGCGGAGGTGATGATAGTGGAAAAGGGTATATTAGGAAATGTCTTGTGTTTTCTTTTGTAAATGTGGTATCTTTGGGAGTAAAATTCTCTTGGTGCTACCTTCTTGAAAATAAGTTTCCAATGTGGTATCCTATGAGAATTTTCACAAAATATAATCTATGATTTAATCATAATCCACATGATTCAAAATTATATCAATTGAATATCTCTTATATAAAAACCTTGAATATTCTATCTTTTTTAATTTTATTTTCTTATCTTAATTTAACACTTTATTCTTTATCATCAAAATCCAAAACACCCCAATTTATGTAATTTATTTTATATAAGATCATAATATTTAATTTTTAATCCCCGTTCCTAATTGGGTTCGACCCTGCTTGTCACTACTATAGTTATTAATATCCTATTAATGTTTATGTGGTATAGTTAGGATGTAATTTGCACATCTTACGACGGACGTGTCAAATTTTGGCGTCATTGTCGGAAAACAGTTTCATTAAAAATTAACTAATTATGATTTTATTTAATTTATTTCTTTTTGTTTTCAGCAAACATTGAAGTTACTACCATTGAATGAACTTGAGGAGTGGAAGAGTAACCAGCAGATCCAATGTCAAGAAGAGAGTTCAAGAGATCTAGGAGAGCACACCACGACAAGGGCAATCTTCTGACCGCTCAGTTTTTCCTGGTGAGCCCGTTCCAATTCCTACGTTTATAGAAATGGCTAATAATCAAAATGTTGCTGCTAATCAGCAAAATGCTGCTATTCAACCTGAAACGTGCCCTTAGGCAAATGTCTGAGTACAACGCCAATAATAACTCATCTTTGTGTATTATTTTTCCAGATATGGGTGTGAATTTTAAGTTAAATTCTGATTTCTTACAAAAACTGTCTGTATTTAATGGTAGACCTGGAGAATGCCCTCATTGTCATCTCCAGGAATTTATGATAGTTTGTGTGAATATGAAACCCGAAGGGTATAACAATGAGGTGACGTAGGTAAGAGCGTTCATCTTTTCATTAAACGAACAAGCAAATAACTGGTTGTTTGACTTGTCTCCTAATACAATAACAACTTGGGAACAATTGCAAAGGGCTTTTCTTAATCGATACTTTCCAACATCAAGAGTTACTGATATCCAAGCACAAATCAGTAGCATCCAAAAGAAACCAAAGGAGACATTCCATGAATATTGGCAACGTTTCAAACGTTTAGTTACTAGTTGTCCGAATCACCAATTTATTGAGAACCTCCTAATTCAATACTTTTATAATGGAATGTCCTATTATGATAAGCAATTAGTTGATGGGGCGTGTGGAGTAGATTATCAATATCTTTCTTTGACAGCTGCTCGAGATCTATTTGAGAAAATAGTTGCTCGATCATAGAATCAATTACCTACTGATGATATTTTGAGACATGCTCATAAGCTGTCTCATTATAATGACATAAATTTGTTCGAGATAAAAAGTATGTTAGCCAAAGTGTTTGCTCAAAACAATCAATCAAATCAATCTTCTTCCCCACATGCGAAAGCATGTGGAATATGCCTTGTTCCAGGACACAACATTGATGAGTGCCCTATTCTCTTTGAAAACGAACAAGCAAATGCTGTTGGAAAGTTTCCAGGAATCCAAAACCAGGAAATAATCAAGCTTATGCTCTAAATAATAACTTTAGATAGAGGAATGATAATTACCAACAACAACAACAACCTCAATACCAAAGAGATGCTCCACCTGGATATTACAATGTAAGGGCAAATCAATTTCCACAACAGCAACGTACAAATCAACCATCCCAATCTACTGAATCTTCACCTCCGTCCATTGAAGAGCTTGTTCGAACAAAGGCCAACAAGACGATACAATTCCAAAATAGTGCATCATCAAGCATTAAAAATTTGGAAACACAAGTTGGTCAATTAGCCACATAAGTAGGACAATTAAAAGCACAGCTGCTGAACAAACTTCGATCTCAACTAGTGAACCCTCACGAAAATACCAGTGCAGTAACTTTGAGAAGTGGGAGAAATTTAGTAGAGGTTGACACACGAATAAGAAGTGAGCTTGAGCCTGAGCTTGAGATTGTTCCTCCTAAGGAAGACCCAATTCAAAGTCAGTTAGAGCAGCATGATGAATTTTTACCTCATTCACAAAACGAAAATCAAAAAGATGACAAAAGTCCAAGCCAGACTACCATTCCCAATATGGAGTCACATTTAAAGCCACCTTTTCCTAGCCGATTGGCTAAGGATAAAAAATATGAGGTTGAGAAGGATATTCTTGAAGTTTTTAAGAAAGTAGAGGTGAACATATCTCTTTTGGACATAATAAGTCAAATTCCAAGGTATGCTAAGTTCCTTAAAGAACTTTGCACCAACAAAAGACATCTGAGAGGAGATAAGAGGATCCAATTGGGAGAAAATATTTTTGTAATTCTTCAAAAGAAAGTCCCAATAAAAAAAAAAAATGATCCAGGCATGTTCACGATCCCTTGCACTATTGGGAACTCTACCATTATCGGGTGCATGCTAGATTTGGGCGCATCTATTAATGTTATGCCATTGTCAATTTATAATGTCCTTAATCTTGGACCTCTCAACTCTACCAGTATTGTGATTCAGCTGGCAGACAGGTCAGTTGCACGCCTCAAAGCCCTCATTGAAGATGTGCTTGTTAAAGTTAATGACTTGATCTTCCCAGCTGATTTTTATGTCCTTCATATGGAAGATGGTTCTGTCACATCAACACCTATCTTATTGGGAAGGCCTTTTATGAAAACAACACATGCACGAATTGATATGCACGATGGAACATTAACAATGGAGTTTGATGGAGAAATAATTAAATTCAATATATATGATGCAATGAAATATCCTTCAAATAGTGTCGTATCCATTTGTGCATTGGATTCATTCGAAGAACTAAATTATGAATTATTTGAAGCCCGCAATGTAGAAATTCTTCAATCTTTGGGAGCTATGGAAATAGATTTTTATGGCACCCAAAATGAAGAAGAAGATTTTTTTTCAAGAACACTTTGATGACAATGAAAAGAAAATCTATGAAATCTCTGAGTACAGTTATCGATCGAATAGTCTCCCATTATCTACGGTATATGAGAGTATTAAAGTGTCGATCATTACCCCACCTATTCTTGAGCTCAAGGAACTCCTTTTGCATCTAAAATATGCATATCTCGGAGAGGGAGACACACTATGTGTGATTATTTCTAATGAACTTGACCAAGAACAAGAAACTAAACTACTTGACATACTCAAGAAATACAAGACTGCAATAGGTTGGACCATTGCTGATATCAAGGGAATAAGTCCTTCCACCTGTATGCATAAAAAATTTCTTGAGGATAAGTCTAAACCATCAAGGGAAACTCAACGAAGACTGAATCCTCCAATGAGGGAAATAGTGAAGAAAGAAATTTTGAAGCTGTTGGAAGTAGGAATAATCTACCCGATTACTGATTCGGAGTGGGTAAGTCCTATTCATGTAGTATCAAAAAAGGGAGGTATGACCATTGTTACCACCTCTGGTGGTGGTATGATGGCAAAACAAATCCAGACAGGGTGGAGAATTTGCATTGATTACAGAAAATTTAATGCTTCTACAAAGAAGGATCATTTTTCTCTCCCCTTCATAAACCAAATGTTGGAGCGCCTTGCAGGCCGCTCACATTTTTGCTTCCTAGATGGTTATTCGGGGTATAATCAAATTGTGATCGCTCCTAAGAATCAAAGCAAAACGACATTCACATGTCCCTTTGGCACATTTGCTTACCGCAGAATGCCATTTGGCTTATGTAATGCTCCAGCTACATTCCAGCAATGCGTCATGTCAATTTTCTCTAAGTACATAGAAAACATTATCGAAGTTTTTATGGACGACTTCATGGTTTATGGAAGTTCGTTTGAAGAGTGCTTGAGCCGATTAGAACTTGTGTTGGCTCGATGTATTGAATCGAACCTAGTGCTAAATTATGAGAAATGCCATTTTATGGTATAACATGGAGTGATGCTTGGTCATATAGTCTCTCAAAAAGGACTTGAAGTTGATCCATCAAAGGTTTCGATCATATGGGACCTACCGACACCTAGATCGGTTAAAGAGGTCCGTGCATTTTTGGGACATGCGGGTTTTACCACAGATTCATTAAAGTCTTCTTAAAAATTGCTCAACCTTTGTGTAAATTATTATAAAAGGATGCAATATTTGAAATTGGTGAAGAATGTCTTAAAGCGCTCGAATTATTGAAGGAAAAATTAATTTCATCTCCTATTCTGCAACCGCCAAATTGGAACTTACCATTTGAAATTATGCGTGATGCAAGTGATATGGTGGTAGGAGCTGTACTTGGGCAACGAGTTGGACGTATTCTACATGTTATTCATTATGCCTCTCGTATACTAGATAAGGCGCAATGCAATTATACCACAACAGAAAAAGATTATATTCCATAGTTTTTGAATTGGATAAATTTCGATCTTATTTGTTAGGAACAAAAGTTATTATTTACACTGACCACACTGCACTTAAGTATCTCCTTCGCAAAAAGGAGACGACTCCTCGTCTCTTAAGGTGGGTTCTACTGCTTTAAGAATTCCACATTAAAATAAAAGATAAGAAAGGAGCGGAAAACTTGGTGGCTGATCACCTCAGCCGCATCCAGCATGAACATGATGGTGTTCCTCTATTGGATTAATTTCCTGATGAATATTTGATGAGTCTCCATGGTGAAGTCCCATGGTTTGCAGACATGGTTAACTCTCTAGTCACAAAGGACTTACCGAATTCACTTTCGAGAGTTCAACGTGAAAAGATAAAAGGTGATGCCAAATATTACCTCTGGAAGGATCCTTATCTATTCAAATTGGGTTCTGATGAAATTTTGAGAAAGTGTGTCCCAGAACATGAACAACGGTCAATTTTAAAATTTTGTCATAATTATCAAAGTGGGCCATTTTGGCGCCAAGAGAACTGCCCATAAGGTCCTTGAATATGGATTTTTGTGGCCTAATTTAAAACATGGTGCATATGAATTTTTAAAGGCCTGTCCAGAGTGCCAAAGAACTTGGGGATTACTCAAACGAGATCAAATGCCACAACATTCAATCTATGTTTGTGAAATTTTTTATGTTTGGGGTATTGATTTTATTGAACCATTTCCACCCTCATTTGGCAACTCATATATTCTGTTAGTGGTCGATTACGTTTCTAAATGGATGGAAGCACGAGAAACCAGAACTAACGATGCTAAAGTTGTTGAGTTCGTGTAAACTCAAATCTTCAATCGTTTTGGTATTCAACATGCCATTATAAGTGATAGAGCAACTCATTTTTTTTAATCGTGTGGTGAAAACTTTACTGAATAAGTACATGTTACCCACAAAATTTCTACCGTTTATCACGCGCAAACTAGAGGCCAAGCTGAGGTCTCCAATCGGGAAATCAAATCTATACTTGAAAAAGTTGTGAATCCTAATCGAATGGATTGGAGTGCCCGACTTGGTGATACTCTGTGGGCATACCGCACAACATTTAAAACAGCAATTGGAATGTCACCATACCGCATGGTGTATGGTAAAACTTGTCATCTTCCTATGGAACTCAAGCATATAGCTTTCTAGGCGATAAAGCAATTTAATTATAATTATGAAGATTCAACCCATAATAGAAAATTGCAATTGCAAGAGTTGGAAGAGCTACGCAATGACGCGTTTGAAAATGCTAAAATTTTCAAAGAAAAGACAAAACATTATCACAACCAAATGATAACGCGCAAACAATTCAAGGTCGGTGATATAGTTTTGTTATACAATTCAAGAATGAAATTGCTAGCAGGCAAGTTACGTTCCAAATGGGATGGATCATTTAAGGTAGTAAAACCATGGGACAGTTGAAATCAAAAGCTTAGAAACTACCAAAATTTTCAAAGTTAATGGGCACCGTTTGAAAAAGTTCTTTGAAAATGCAAATTTGAATTGCTTTGATGAAGTTTAAGTTGAGATTTTATGAGCTTGAGACTCTCTTGTCGAGCGAACGACGTTAAACAAGTGCGCTTCTCGGGAGGCAACCCGAGCATTTTTGTTAAAAAAAGAAAAAAAAGAAAGAAAAAGGACAAAAGGAATGAAAGAATTGGTTTGAAACAAGTACAGAAGTATGTTTTGATGCATTTTTGGTATTTGAGAGACATAGCCCGTGTCCATTCATTGAAAATGACACGGACTGTGTTCATTTGAACTGGGAAGCACACTGGCCAAGGTGACACGGCCCGTGTCCTTAACAAGTAGAATGACACGGCCCATGCTCACCGGAACTAAAAACTCACTGGCCGAGGTGACACGGCCTGTGTCTGTGAACACCAAGGTGACACGGCCCGTGTTGCCTCTATTTTCAGCAATTGAAACATCACGGCTGAAAGAAAAATTACACCAAAAATCAATCCCAAACGCACAAAACCGACTTCCCAAATTGCCTTACACCTAGAATTTTCAATCCTTCATCAATTTTTACGGTCTTATACTTGATACGAAGGTAATTCTCTCCTCTACATCATCCCATAGTTGATTTTGTCAATTACGGTCTATATTCGTGGATTTCTCATCTCAAAGTTTTTGACCCAAATGTGAATATCTTCATGAATTGATGTTTTTGATGCAATTAAAGTATTTAGTTGTGTTCCATGAAGTCTTGTGATAAATTTGCATATATGATTTGCATGATTTGGTTAAGAAATGACGAATTCATGTTTTAGGATTTAGTTTGAGACGAGGGCCGTTATTTTTGAGATAATTCAATTTCCTTTACTTCAATTATCTTTATTATCTATTGATTATACATTGAATGATGATATGGAGCATTAGGGACGATATGTGATGATTATGTGAGGATGAACAAAGGTGATGTAGGATTTTATGCATAATTTTGTATGTGTTGGGATATTGCAATCGTGAGAATGGGCCATGCCAAATTTTTCTAAAAATTGATTATGTTTTGTGCGTGATTGCATGATATGATTTACGAGTTGTATTGCTTGTTTTCATTGCTATTGTCAGAAACTGAACTTTTCATGTTTTTATTGCAGATGTCGAAAAGAAAGCCAACAAGATTATCTGCTTCTCAGAATTTCCATGTTTGTGCAGAAGCTCTTGACCCTGAGCCACCTTCAGAACAGCCGAATGACCACCATATTATCTTTCGAGGGTGCGAGCAAGAGGACCGCTATAATCTCTTCGTTCAAAGGGCTATTATTCCGGGCACGTTCTATCACGCCCGTAGTTTTAGCACGATCGGTCTCAAGGATGATTTCGAGGGATGTCTGGAGCATATGGGGATGAAAGAATTCGCTACCACCTAATGGCGAACCTATGCAGTGCCAACATTGGAGTTTCTATCTTCTTTGGAGCTTGTTCGAGCAAGGAAGAAGAAACACTCCCATGAAATTCTTGGTTTCCACTTCCGTCTCAACGGGGTGGAATATTATAAAGACACAGCATGGCTGAACGGGGTGTAAAGATTCAAGACCACCAGTATTCAATTTAACTGTCCGAAATATGAGCAAGATATTGGCTCTTTCTTCTTTGATATTACGCAACAAAACATTGGTGAGTTTTGTAATATCAAGGCCTCTTCAGTTCTCAACCCGAAATTCTTCTTGCTGCATAGATTCAAGACCACAGTTCTCGAACTATGTTTTATGATACACTTGGGAGTCTAAAGAGGGATGAGCTAATGTTTTTGTGGATTATGGGACATAGGTATTGTATAGATGTAGATATCGCCGCCCATATGCTCAGACAATGGTATACGCATGCCACTATGTCTGAGAAAAAGGCGGGGAAGATATGTTTTGGCCCCTTTATCACCCCGATAGCTAAATCGATAAACTACAACCTGGCGGCTCTTCAACCAGTAGACAATGAGGACCTTGACTACATGACTTTGCCATATTTATGTACCACGGGAAAGTTTGTGTGTGAGGAGACTGCTAATAAGAAGAAGATCTATTATCTCACTTTCCCTAGTTCATTAAATATGGGAAAGGGTCTAAGGTTGCCGAGCCCATTATGCAGTACATTCAGCTATTATTCTTGGAGTTTTCCTACTATGGGACTGTAGTTTCCTTCCTCTGTTATTTATGATGATCAAGGCAATCCATATCCAGTTGTTCATTCGTAGGGACTGGCTGGATCATCTGGAGCTGTTCGTGTTGAACCAGAGGGTGATGCTGGAGATATGCTACCGATTGTTCATAGCTTAGCAGCTGCTAACAATCCATCTTTCAGTGTGATAGACTATTCTTCACCTGAGCCTAATGTGCCTCCATAGGAGGGAGCCAGCCAGCGCAGACCTCCGAGGATTACTCGGCGATACCACTCTTAATTTGAGGGTGTGATACTCAACGTAGACCTCCGAGGGTTACTCAGCGTTTGGAGGATCGTGTACAGACTATTGAGGAGATGATGCATAGGCAAAAGGAGAGAGATGTGGCCAGGCAGATGCACAGATACAAATCTATGAATGGCACGTTAGTCAAGGTCATTTTCAGCCACCTTCCCTACCCGATGCATGTTGTTTGGTAATGCCCTTTCTCTTTTATTGTTTTTCTATCATTGAGGGCAATGCTACGTTTAGGGGGGGGGGGGGTGCAATATCTATTTGTCATTCATGTTATTCTAAAACTTGACAATATAGTTGTACCTTATGGGAAGTACTTATAACAGGCCAATTCTACTTCATTTCGAGTCATTTATTTCAGTCTATTTCCATTTGTGTGTTTAATTTTCGAGTTAGTATGATTCTTGATTTGTTTGATTAAAAAAAAAAGAGAGAGAGAGAGAGAGAAAAGATACATATTCACTAGCAAATCTATACCTCCTATGAGACCTTGGCGGCTTTGGGAACGACCCAAGTCAGACGCATTTCTGACAATAACGAATTTTGAACTTTGAACTTTGAAATTGAATTTTGAAAATGTTTTGTCTTGCTACATTTTAGGAAATTCAGGTAGGTGTGAACGACCATAGGAGAGGACGATTTGAGGGATAGTTTATGTGGTGTGAATAGAGATGAAGGGCGACTTTGTGATGAATGTTGTTTCAACATATGTTTTGTGTTATAAATTTTAGGCATTCTGATAACTTTGATGCTCAAGCTATGGTTGTTTTTAAGTCTTGTTAGTTTTTTGATTCCAAGTTAAATCTTTGTTTTTTTTAGCTTTGCTTGAGGACAAGCAAACGTTTGGTTTGGGAGAATTTGATGTGTGCAAAAACACACATACTTTTATGCATTAATAACCTGCGTTTTGTTTGTGTTCCGAGTCTTTTTTTTTTATGTTAGTTTAGTTTTTATTTTAGAGTCCGATACTGTCGCATTTTTGTGTTTTTCTTGTAGATTGATGATACAAGACGTGTTTTCATGTAAACGTCATTTGGACGAAATTTTAAAGTCATGGAATATGTGCAAAGACGAAATTTTAAAGTCATGTAAAAGGATATGACGAAGTTTGGATAAGATGGGCAAATTTAGTAAGTAACACGGGCCGTGTCATTGAGTATCAACAACACAGCCCGTACAGTTTGAAGGACTGGAGTCGCTGCTAAAGGCGACACGGCCAGTGTTTATGACAACTAAGATGACGCAGGCCGTGCTCCTTCATAATCTGGGAGCTCTCATGGCAGACACGGGCCAAGTCATCTGAAGGTTTATGACACGAGCCGTATCGCTTTACACGTAAAAGTTCAGATATTTTTCTTATCTTGATTCTGATTGGTTGATTGCCAACCCTTAGTCTCTCTCTATAAATACAAGTTCTGTAGAAAAAAAAAAAAACATCAACGGTTTTTATTCATAGAAAGCTGTAGAGAACGCCGTTTTCTTCAGGGAATGAGATCCTGCACTTTCAGAGAAGAAATCATCAACATCATCCATTGTCTTCACAAAGGTGATGACCGTCGCGCATCATTGACGTCCCAACTCAACTACTGATGTGTATGAAAACACGCATCACTTTTTTATTCTAAGCATCTGTTTATTTCTTTTATATTGTCTAAATTACATTTTTAGTGTCTTTTTGTTTTGGAATGTTGGTACTGCTCTGCTTTCATGTTTTTGGCAGATTGGCTTGGAATTTGGAGAAAAAATTAAGAAGGATGAAGAAATGACAAATCATGAACTCAAAAAACTGCATTTCACGTTTCATCGTCATTGCACGTGCTTCGAGAATTTTTACGACAATGTTTCATCACGTTTAGCTAGATTAATGTGTTTAGGTATCATGTGTAAGTTTTTAGAATTTTTGAATGTCATTTAGTATTTTTACTTTAGGATTTTAGGTAAGGTGTGCACTGTGTCGCGGGCACGACCATCCG
This sequence comes from Drosera spatulata, assembly GCA_035668315.1. Taxonomy (NCBI): domain Eukaryota; kingdom Viridiplantae; phylum Streptophyta; class Magnoliopsida; order Caryophyllales; family Droseraceae; genus Drosera; species Drosera spatulata. Next base: position 13,693 of record JAOVYX010022869.1, read on the forward strand.
TCTCGGGCACACAGCTGTAGTGGGCACGATGCCCCCTGTCGTGGGCACGACGAATATATTTCCTGAAAATCCAGATTTTAATGGTGTCGTGGACGCGACAGGCCTGGTTACGGCCGCGACGAATCTCCATATACAAAATGATGAGTTTCAGCCGTCGAATCGATCTGGTTACAAGCCCTCGCCTATAAATACTCCTCCTAGGGTTATTCCAAGCAGAGAACAGAAGGGGAGACGCTGAGGGAGGCAGAGACGATCAAGAGGAGGAGAGATGAAAGAAAGACGGGTTTTGAAGAAGGAATTGACGAAGTCTTGATCCGCAACGCATAGGAACTCATTGGACTTTGATTTGGAACGCTACGTGCACTATATAACTCTTGTTCTTTAGTTGTCAAACTGATCAGAATGATTGTTTACGTTGTTTTGTTTAATTTCATGTTTTATTC
>JAOVYX010022870.1:0-14134 GCA_035668315.1 Drosera spatulata
TTTTCATCTCTTTATATGGCTTTGTATCGCTTTTAGGAGTCATTCCTTTATTTTGTATTTAATTAGGGTTTATGACTTTATTCCAAGGATATGACCGACTCGGAGTACAGAGATAAGATAAAGTGTCAATCGTCAGTCGGGTTACCCAATAGATTCTGTCTTCGCACTTGCCTACCCTGTGCGTCGCCTTGCACCTCTTATGCGCATTCAATGAGGTATCATTTGCCTGCATTGAGATAATTTGGGCCTCCCTCCAGAGAGCAACCCGTGGCCCCGCCACAACGGCGTAGAAGCCGCTGCATGCATGCAAAGTGGATGGGGGACGTCCATCGCTCCCTATCTAGTTTTCACCCGTGACGTTGACTCAAATGATAATACAGGAGTGCAATAACTCAAATCCAAGTCACCAAGTCTATTCAAAGATACAGATGATCGCAATGGATCGTAGAAGGGACACCATGTTCGACCTTCTCAACAAATTCAAGAAAACGACCAATGATCCACAAGGAATGTAATGCCGTCCTTATCAGTTTAAGGAGACGATATTTCTTATTTGTTTGCATTTCATTAGTTCACACGGATAGTGTAACTATGATCCACATCCCCCGTTCCTTTTTTATTAATCATTTAACGGTTGCTTCATTTATTTCCTTTGAGGGTATATGTATTATAAGGGTATATTTTAGTTCATTTCAACCCCAGATACCTCATCACATGTCAAACGTGATCGTTTATGCACGTTTCACGATTTATTTCCGTGCGTAGGTGTTATATAACTCAAATACGCATTTAGGTTTAAAGTTCGGGGCACGAAAACGCACTTTCCCTGGCCAGAAGGCCGTCGCGGGCGCGACATTGGGCTGTCGCGCGCGTGACGATACTGTTTGGCCAATGCTGAGTTTTTCCCTTGTCGCGGCCGCGACCCAGGATGGTCGCGGATGCGACGGAACCGTGCAGGAAATTCCCTGATTTTCCCCTCGTCGCGGCCGCGACCTAGGTTTGTCACGAGCGCGACAGATCTCCGGCCAGAAACTGCAGGAAACTTCTCTACCCGTCCACGGAACGCCCAATTTGCGTTTTTAAATATTCAAATCATATATACACATCAAACACAGCATATACACATTCCAAAGTATGCACGGACGTGTTTGAATCGTGTGAATGAATAAAAGAGATGTATCGGACGAGTGAGGTTAGCTCGAACGTGTTTGGTTTTCTTGAGCTCACGATCACACGAACGGATCCTTTGACGTCCAATAACCAACCTGCCGGTGTTGATTCTTTCCCCGACCCGCTGCTGCCTTCGTCTCAATGATGAACAAAATGATGGTGGTAATGAGGGAGTGATGACGATGATGTTGTTGATAATGTTGATGATGTTGGTGTTGATGATGTTGGTGTTGATGATGTTGGTGGCGGCTGGCTACTCCTGTTGGTGGTGCAAATGATGGCTGGTGGTGGAAGTGATGGTGGCCGGCAGAGGGCGTTGGTGGAATGGTGTGGTGAAATGGTGAGGGAGTGCGGTGGGTGAAGTGGAGGGAAAGGGAGGAAGGAAAGAAAAGAGGTGGGTGAGTGTGGGTTTATCCCACGTTTCGTCCCACGAAATGTTTCGTTCATTTCATTATTCACCCAAATTCCGTAATATTAATCCACGAAAAAATCTATTTGCATCGAGAGATTTATTCCGTGTATGAAAATATGACCTCCCGAGTCATAATTCATTGTTTTTGGGATTAAATCGATAGTTCTTGTGCGCAACATTTATAACGTTATAGCGTAACGTTATTTGTTCGTAACGTTTATTGGCGCGTTCAACTAATCATCCCAAATATTCCATCGTCCTATTTGATTTTATTAATCAAATATTTTTTTAGATTTAAATATATAACCTTCAAACACGATTTATTTTAAAATCGTAATGTTATATATTCATCTCAAAACTTCCAAAATTCTCGGGTATTATATCACCCCTAACTGCGTTTCACATAATCATACCATCTTAGTCGTGACTCCCTCATCTTATCTTCTGTTGGAACCACACCCACTTTCTGTATGATAATTTCATTTCATATCATATCTATTTTTGTATGTCCACACATTCATCTTTATATTTTCATCTCGTTTACACTCATTTTTTGTACATACTTTCATTTAATTGCCCAACATTCTGACCCACATAGCATCGCTGGTCGAAATTTTCATAAGTCGTCATATTCATGTTGAGAGATCCAACGAGACTTTTTACGTGTTGACTGTTGACTATGTAACACGCAACGCTCGTCATTTTATCTGAACTTATGATCGATTAAAGTAATTTTAATTTCCTGTATGCTCTGCTTGGGGATGTACGATATGGTGCATCAAAATAAGCCAAATCTCGTGTAATACATGTGAGAGAGTAAAGGAATTAGCAGGTTCCACCATTAGCACTAAAAATTTGCCCTAGTGAAGGTTAGCCGAAACGTCTTTTTCTTGAGTTTTTTTTATTGGTAAAGCGATCATACTTTCTTCCCCTAAAACGAATTTAATTTAGCGATTCTTTTCAAAAAAATGTAAATGTAAATAAGAAACATCTCTTGAATAAGCTTTACGACTTGATGTTCTTCGTAAAAAAAAGAGACATTTGTCAATAAATTTGTGCATGTTTATCATAAACAATTAAAATATTGTTCACAATATATAAAATATTCAGTCGGGACAATTCCTATATAAGGTGCGAGGTATTGTAATGTAGTAGGGAAAGTCGTGCTTTTGGCTACAATAATCCTGTATTCCATCGCTTCCTATCTCAACGTTCATGCGACATTATGTTTAGACTTATCTTTGCATCTTGTGTATGTATAACTCCAGTTGAGATAATAACCCAACTTTTTCATAAAGATATAGGATAAAGTTGCGAACATTTAATCCAGGTCACTCTTGAATTATGTGGGGATATGTTGTTTTTCATTCTGCATTTCTAGCCAAACCCGCTCTCCTCGTCTATCCAAAATGAAAGGAGAAGAGGCGACAGCAGCTCTGTGCTCGTGCCCGAGAAGTCCAAGTCTCCAAGCATGAACCCTAAACGGTATAGGAAACTCGATGTTCCCAAGGTTCGAATAATCATTCTCCTTTTCCTCATCTAATCGGCATTACATTAATTATTCGATTTGCTCATTGGTTCAAGTGGAGTGTCGGTCTTCATTGTATCCTGATTTCGGCCGATTTCACATATGAAAACGACTCTTTCGAGTTCCTTATACTGAAACCCCGCTACGGTGACGTGTTCGGCAGTGTCGAGTTTATCGGATTAGGGTTTGGCATTTTAGGGTTTAGTATATGATAAGCTATCTGTTCAAAATTCAGGGCTGATAATGATGAGATGTCATTTATGGTGTGTGATATGAGTTGATCGTAATGGGAATCCGTGCGGTAACAGTTTGTGAAGCAAAGGCAAACTAGGGTTTGGAAAACTCAATGCTGATGCTGGTGTGTCCGATGCTCGTTTATTTTGTGATATGGTTAAAGGGTTCGGAGTACTGGAAAAGAAGAAACATGTGATGTTGTTTTAATTTGACGAGGGGTACAAGTCCTATCTACAGCACATAAATTTTTGCTAGCAAATGTGACCTTGTGGTTCGTGAAGCAACTGAGTGGAGTTTATGGGTTCCATTTTATTCACACAAGGCGTGCTCGTAGCTTTTCAATGACTTTGTCTATAAGTTGTCCTATGTTCTTTGCTTATTTTTGTTGTCAGTCAAACTGTACTGAACCCTGTCATGTTATTTCAGGACACTGTTGTTGCTAGCTGAAGGACTCGATATGAATCCCAGTTTCACTAGCGTAACAGGGGGAATCAGTTTCGCTAGACTAGCTGCCATGTAAAATGTGGTAATTTTTCGAATCACTCTGTTTCTCTGCATTCTCTCTCTCTCTCTGACATTCTCGAAAATATTCAGAATATTTTAGAAAAAGAAATACTTTGTGAACGAGCAAGCGCTGGCTGGAACTTGTTTAGAGCACATGCATTAGATTATGTAAAATAGAGACTTTGTAAAAGAAAAAAATTAGAGTGATGATGTGATAAAAAGTTGAAATGATGTTGAACAAGTATATTGAAACGTGTGTTAAAGGGTAAAAGTTATAATTTGAGAGTGAGAAATTCGATATAGTTATCGTATTATTGTAGTATTCTTTATTTTTATAGATCAATTTACTTTAGCTTTATGTATAATAAAGAGTATAAAAGAGAGTTAAAAAATAGAGATTCTGATGCAGTGCTCACAGGGGTTTAGTACTTAGTACCCAGTAACGGACCTGTGATTAGACTATCTTTCAGACACATGAATTCAATTGTTACTGTCAATTGGTATGTGCATTGTGCATAACAATGTATGTTCATGTATATTGATGGCTTTTGTCAATCCCTTTTTATGCTCCTTATTTTCTGTTCTTCATCCATGACCATGATTTAAACTCTTTAAACATAGTTTTGTTGAGCCGCATATGCTCCTTTACTCGTTTGCGTTCCACAATCAATCCTGAATCCTCATACCATGTCGTAAAAGAAGTTTTCTGCTACCATGCTTGCTTGTATTAACTGCTACGAATGAAAACAGAAAAAAAATGCAATTAATTTTTAGTTTTGCAATGAAATGAAAGTTTGTCTGCGGTGTGTCAGAATGTGCGGACCATGGATTTTAGCCACTTGTCCTGACACATGATTTGATGTGGGCAATCAGAACACATTGAGGATTCTATTCACACACGAAGAGATTCATTTTTCTCGTTGGTAGCTGGAGATGCATTGCCATGCCTGTCCAAATGGCTAGCCCCCATATGACCACTCTACTCTGAGAAGATAGTGTTGGAGTGCTATCGTGTTATAACTGAGGGAGACCTTAGGTTTGAACAGTGGTACATAGCTCTAGTTTGAGAAAAGAAAATGTGTTTGCTCATCCATCGGTAATCTTGTTCAATTATCAAGATTATAGTAAAGGACTTTCCTCTAGATTGATTATTAGGACTTTTTCCTTAAATGATACGGAAAATAATTAAAATTCTCAAACTATACCCCATTTAAAATTTATTCCCAATCTAATGCGTTTGATCCTTATCAGTGAGAAGAGACGTGGGTCTTGAAAAGACACAGGGTGTCTTTTGCTGTGTTATTTTGTTTCCCACGAAAAGTGTAATCAGGTCCATGCTAGCTTTTCGTACTCCCGCAGCAGAGTTACTGTAATGATTCCTCGCCACGTGGTGTCGTCTGGGTTCAATGTGCCTAAGCCTCCCCCTTGTCACGGGCGGGTTAATTTATGAGGTTCGCGTTGAGGAATTGTCTAGAGTTCTCCACATTTCTCTAGACAATTCCATACTTTTCTAAGGTTCTTCGGAATTCTCTAGAATTTCCTAGAATTAGGACGAGTTCTCTAGAAAATTTCATGTAAATATCTAGGGAGAAGAGTCTAGAAGACTCTTGTATATTCTTAAGAGGAGAAGAGTATGGAAGAGTCTAAACCACAAAGTCTAGACCCTTCCATGAAGGTGTATATAAAGGGATGCAAGGCTCATTTGCCAAAACATCCCAAGTCATTCCAAGACACCGCATTCTTGTAAACTCTCAAAACTTTGTAAGCTCTCAAGTGTTATCAATACAAGCTTGTTTCCAAGTCCAAACTCTTTTGTGTTCTCAAATATCATCTTTTGGATGACGAGTAGGCTGAGCTCAAGCGAAGGAGTGAGCAACTCTATCCCCGCACGGGTAGCGATACCACTTGTCACGGGGATAGAGTTGACCTATCCGTGCGGGGATAGAGTTACTCACTCCTTCGTTTGAGCTCAGCCTACTCGTCACCCAAAAGATGATATTTGAGAACACAAGAGAGTTTGGACTTGAAAATAAGCTTGTATGGAGAACACTTGAGAGGTTACAAAGCTTTGAGAGTTTACAAGAATATGGTGTCTTGGAATGACTTGGGATGGTTTGGAAAATGAGCCTTGCATTCCTTTATATACACCTTCATGGAAGGGTCTAGACTTTGTGGTCTAGACTTTTTCATACTCTTCTCCTCTTAAGAATATACAAGAGTCTAGAAGACTCTTCTTCCTAGATATTTACATGGAATTTTCTAGAGAATTTTTCCTAACTCTAGGAAATTCTAGAGAATTGCGGAGAACCCTAGAAAAGTATGGAATTGTCTAGAAATGTGGAGAACTCTAGAGAATTCCTCAACGCGAACCTCATAAATTAACCCGTCCGTGACATACTCCTCCACCTATGTCGCGAACGTCCTCGTCGCGACGTTCTCGTATGACTCGATCCCTTCCTTGAGTCGTCGCGATAAGCCTTTGAGCACCCATCTTGCCGTCCTGGAGGGAGTTCCTTCCCGTGCTCCTTCGGCAAGACTTGTGAGATCTTCTTTGGTACCTCCTTTGCCATGTGAGAGATCTCACCTCCCTTCAAGTGAGTAGGTTCCTCACTTTTGATTCCCTTGAAGAGTTGTATGGTTGCGACCTTGCTCGCTTGAGCTTTCTTTGCTCGCCGCACCATCGGGACCGTGCAAACTTCATCATCCTTCGCTATGTGTAAAACATTAGCGAAGGGGATTAGTATCGCCTTCACACCCTCGATGAAGTCGATATCAAGCACCAAAGGATAGTCGTCCATGGGAACGACCGTGAGATCCATCGATTCCTTCCAATTGCCAAGGCAAAGCCGCACACCACGGACCACGCCATCGATTGGTTCGGCCTTCGAGTTCACTGCCTTGAGCATGTCTTGCTCTTTGTCGACTCGAAACCCAAGTCGCTTTGCCTCTCCCCGCGAGACAAAGTTACGAGTTGTTCCGGTATCGACCAAGGCATGGGTTGTGTACGATCTGATCATCGCATCGACGTACATCAACCTTTCCGATGAAGACTTCCCCTCCGTGGTCTTCACCGCATTAGGGATCCTCGATGAAGATTTCTCCTCCGTGGTCTTCATCGCGTTAGGGATCCTCGATGAAGACCTCTCCTCCGTGGTCTTCATCGCTTTAAAGATCCCATCTCTTGCACGGGTTCCTCCTTCACCCGAGCAACCATAGGCAAGAGAGCGTTCTTCTTCGGACACTCCCGAACAAAGTGAGGGCCATCGTATAAGAAACACTTCACCTCACCGTTGGACTTTCCCGCGTCCTTGGATGTGCTCTTCTTCCACCCTCTTTGCTCTCCCCTCTTCGAGTCGCTCCCGCTAGCGAAATTCGAAGTCGGCTTGATCCCTTCATGGGTCTCTCCTCCACCTTTCTCGAAGTCACTCCTCGACTCCCTGCCCCTTGGAGATTCGCTCCTTCTGAATTCGATGAAGGATTCCGCCGTTGCTATGGCCGTCGCAAAAGTTTGAACGTCGCGTCGTTGTAACTCTTGTTGTGCCAACGGTTGAAATCCATCTTCGAAGTAAATGAGTTTGTTTTCCTCGGACATGTCGTTGATTTGGATGAGTAACTCCGTGAAATCCTTCACACACTCCCAAATCGTGTCCGTATGCTTCAACTTCCGAAGTTGTCTCTTGGTTTCGTATTGGGCATTTTCCGGATAGAAGTGGAGTTTGAGATCCTTCTTGAAGTTATCCTACTTCTCCATGGTGAATGTTCCCGCTTGAACATCATCGTAACGACGACGCCACCACATAGTCGTCGTGTCGGAAAGAAACATGGCCGTGGTCTTGATCTTCTCCTCTCGTCTCTTATGCCCAAGAGATCGAAGTATCGTTCCATGTTGAAGAAAAAAGGTGTCGACCTCCTTAGCATCGCGTTTTCCCGAAAACGGCTTTGGCTTTAGGGGTTCGAACCGCGCCATCTTCCTAAAGCTTGCACCTCCATTCGCTATGGCCGCCTTGCATAGCGAAGTTTCTTCCCTTAAGACCCTCATCTCCTTTTGGAGAGTGGTCACCACCGCACGTACCTCATCCATTTGCGCTCGGAACTCCTTGGGAAGAGTGTCCAAGCATGAGTTGAGAGCACCTTGCAACACACCCCTGAGGCATTCCTCCCGAGCCTCAATAACATCGTTTCTCGGCACATCTTCCTCCAACCTATCCGTCATCTTAACCACGATCTCTTCCATCCACGAGAGTCGTGACTCCATGGTCGCTTGAACATCCTTCGACTTTCCCCTTCCTTTGCGCATGGTTACATTTGTGGTGTTCACCTCCTCGGGAATTCCATGCTCGACAACGCTTGAATCCGCCATCTCTCATACGAACCTTTGCTCTGATACCACTTGTCACGGGGACAGAGTTTCGCTATCCGTGCGGCACTCAATTTTACTCACTCCTTCGCTTGAGCTCAGCCTACTCGTCATCCAAAAGGTGATATTTGAGAACACAAGAGAGTTTGGACTTGGAAACAAGTTTGTATTGAGAACACTTGAGAGCTTACAAACCTTTGAGAGTTTACAAGAATGTGATGTCTTGGAATGACTTGGGATGGTTTGGCAAATGAACCTTGCATCCCTTTATATACATTTTCATGAAAGGGTTTAGACTTTGTGGTCTAGACTCTTCCATACTCTTCTCCTCTTAAGAATATAAAAGAGTCTTCTAGACTTTTTTCCTTAGATATTTACATGGAATTTTCTAGAGAACTTTTCTTAACTCTAGGAAATTCTAAAGAATTCCGGAGAACCCTAGAAAAATATGAAATTATGTAGAGAAATATGGAGAATTTTAAACAATTCATCAATGTGAACCTCATAAATTAACCGTTCGTGACACCCTGCTCGGTCCTTTTCACGGGTGCATGGAAATTTATGACACACAACTAGTGCAAAAAAGTTACCATCAAAAACATAAAATGTCAAGAAAGTAATTCATGCTCTCTGGAGTGTGCACACAAGCTGTGGGTTTGGGATTTTTTTTACACACAAAGACGCAGGACGTCTATAAAAAAGAACGCAATGCGTCTTTTGTCATGACTAAAACGAATGTCTTTTCCATTGACGAACGTCTTTTCTTACTACAACGATCAAACACACTAGGTTGGGAATAAACTTTGAGTGTCTCTTCTTACTACAACGATCAAACACACTAGGTTGGGAATAAACTTTGAGTGGGGTATAGTTTGAGAAACTTTTTTGTTTTCTGTACTATATTAGGAAAAAATCCAGATTATCAAGGAAACATTCTTGCTTATATATCACCTGTCATTTGGCACGTTAGGCTCAGTCCATGTCATCACCTAACCATTATGCTTGGAATTAGAGGCTAGATGATATTCCCTCTTTCCCAAATTTTTTGTAATTTTTTATCATTTCGTTCCGTTCCAAATTGTTTATAACATTTTTTATATTTGAAAAGTATTGTGTAGTTAGGAATTAAAGTAGGTGAAGAAAGAAATATTGTGTGGTTAAGAATTAGAGCTGAAAGAAAAAAGAGCTAAACCTAAATTTACGTGCATAAAATGATTATTGTAAAAATTATGAGATGGAGGGAATATATCCCTAGTATGATGCACATGATATGGAGCTATTGTAATTAGGAGAAGACTTAAGATCTAGAATGCTTGACCTGTGCATAAGATTTGTGAAATTAGAGGGTACATACTGGTGGAGCTGTGCCTGGAATAACTAGAAGAATACACCAAGTGTTTGAGGTCCGTTTCTCTCACAAAAATCCCATGAAATCCATATGGCACTCGCTGTGGTAACTTCACTGAGGCAACAATATCAAGTGTAGGCGATCTGGCGTCCATCACAATAAATTTTGACTCGCCTGTCTTCTCACTGAACATATGAAACCAGATACCCATCATCCTCTTCTGCTTCCTTATTTTTCAGATCCCTTGTTATAAAGTATGTCTCGCTCCCATAGGTCCCGGGGCTGTACATTCTACTCGCTATTGTACACTCCCAATGATCTCTCCCTGCTTTTGTTGGATCCAGCTTGACCACCCCTACTATTTTTGGTGCCGGATCAAAAACTCCAGCATAGATATACTTATTCTTTTTCCCTTGGTATGCTGGGTTTATCACAGGTAACTCAACATTGCTTGATGACAAAGATTGCCAAGAGTATTTGCCTGTCTTGAGATTGATCTTCACTCTCTCCATTCTGGATCTCACCGTGTCTAGTGCTTTTAGCATCTGATCTACTGGGGAAATATTTGGGGCTACCAGTACAACATACTCATCACCCTTATCATCTATCTCATCCCATGCATTTGCTATGTGTAACATATTGAATCCTGGCACAGTAAATGACCTTATATGCTTGCTGTCTTTAGTGTAACGATCAATGATCCAAATTTTCGACAGCTTCTTAGAGTCAGCTGCTGCCAGTGACCCAGTTCCAGTGATGAATCCCAATAGGTCCATTCGCAGCTGGATGTCGGGAAAAATTGCATACTTCTTTGTTACTGCAAAGTCATGGAGGAGTGAAGGGCCTTTCATCCAAGGAATCGGCACATCTGGTTGCTTGTTCCCATCTTGATCGAACCAAAAGTATGTTAGAAGGGGTGGGATGAGCGTGTTCGTAAACGCAAAGGTCTCACCAGTGTCCACATCAGCCTTAGGATGTGGCGTCATGGATGTTGATAGTTTCCCATTGAAGTTGCACCGACCCACTGTCTTTATGTCACCACTTGGTGTCACCTCTATTTTATAAGGTTGGTCGGACTCTCCTAGAGCGTATAGTCTACCACCTGTAAGTGCAAGGTTGGTATTAGCTGTTCCATACCCGTTGCTTTTGTCATAGTTCCACTCTCGCATTCTTGCTAGGTATATTGAGACGCGGGCCAATGATGGTACCAGACTTTGGAACTCTGCCATGAAGTTTGGGACCAACCTCATCCCAGCTTTTTTCTCGTTTATGTATTTATAAGTCTGGACATACCGGCTGCAAAAGGTGACTCTGCCATTGGTGATCCTGAGACAGTGAAGCATGCCATCTCCATCGAAAATGTGGTAGGGCCCATCTGGCATTAGCTGTGGGTTGGATCCATTCCTGATGTAGGCACCCTCTAGGCATGTAGGGAGCTCTCCTTCGACTTTGCACTCAGTAGGCTCAAGCTCATCCACCGGAGCGAAGTTACTGGAAAGGACCTTCTTGGGGTCGACCCATGGTCCTCTCGAATCCGTTGAGACCCACTAAGGATTTGAGATACCCGTGGCAGCTTTGGTGGTGATGACACCTTAGGTGAATTTTCAGCCAATTTGGTTTTACCCAGTGGCTGAGTTGATGAAGCAGTGATGATTAGAGAAGCAGCTGATCTTCTGGGTTTAGAAGCTGGATTATGAAAGTTTCTAGTGGTTCTAACGTATGAGGAAGTAGAGCAGAGACTGAATGGAGTGAATAACCTTTGGTTGTGGGACACCAGATTCTGTTGTGGCAGTTTTGAGGATGGAGACGGATTGTGAACATACATTTTTTGATGGTTTGGGTTTGGTAATTTGGAGATTCAACTGTAGGGATTACCTAGTTGGTTTTACAGAGCCAAGAATTTACTGGCTTTGATATAGGCTGTTTAAGAGAGGAAGATGATGATGATGGCGGCTGCTATCCTCTGCTTTTGTATGGTTTTCAATGCCAAAATTTGGTTGGAACTTGGAAGCAAGAACACCTTGAGTAGTTGGGTGGTCCATGAATCTAATAAGCTGATTCAGTAAAAAAAAAACTAGTTTTGTAGATAGAGTCGCCTAGTCATGGCTAGGTGAATTAAAGCGGGTGTTGACTTCTCTCGAATTTGATTAATAGTGGGTGTGATTTGATTAATCGGGTGTGATTTCTTGACATGATAGATTACACGTTTTGAGCTTGCCTTTTCTATTTATTATTGGTCAAAGTTGTGAGCTTGTTCATATTCTTTGCACAATGTTGGTGTTGACTTGCCTTCTCGGAAATTCATGAATGCATTGCGTTCTTGACTTTGAAAACTTCAGAAGTTCTGTACTGCCAGTTTCTTTGATTCTTGTTGACTTTAGTTTGTTATTATTTCTTGAGTAATGATGTTGTGCAGATTTCCTAGTATTTTTCAGTGAAAGAAAAAACAAAAAAAACTCATTGAAAATATTACTATAAACAAAATGAAAATATTTACAGCTTTTTTGTTTGAGAAGGAAGCGCCCCATTTTGCAGTTGGGAATGTTAAATGAGAAGGACTAGGTTTTCGTCATTGGTTATGATTCTGTATTGGCATTAGACATGAATACTACTGCAATGACTTAAACTTCTTTTCTGACTGGGTATGCGGTTGGCCATGGAGGAGTATATCTCCTTTGCCTTGTCACCAAAGGTTTAGCTTTGGATGCATTAATTTGTTGAATGAAAAAGCTAGTCAGATTTTCTTGTTACGGTCTCTTGAAGTTCTCTGTGTTAAACATCTCGCATGCTTCTGTGTCCGACACCTGAACTCGACCATTTTAAAAAAAATTCCAAGAGATTGTAAAAGAAGGAAAGACTGAAGCATCCTTTTTCTAATCCTCTCTGTAGAATAAATAGCACATGAGTCTTCCGCTTTATGGAAGTGGGGTGAGGGATATCTCATCGTCCAATAGATCCGTTGCAGCTGTTCAGGCTCAAGTTATGAGACTTATGTCAGCTTGCTATTACTTGACATGAAAATTGAAAACTAAGCATCCATGTTTTGAAAACTAAGCGTCCAATAGAGGAAGTGTCTTTAATCTCACATTTTATCTTCTAAGCTTTATTCTGATCTTGAGCAGTACTTACTTGAATGTCTATTGTTTTTCGATCTATTATCTGTAGGTAAAAGGCGAAGTGTGAACGTATCAGCAACATCAATACACAATGCACGAATAGGACTGAGTTCATTTATTGCAAGAGCCTTCAAGCTATATAATTCTAGTGTTTTCATCTAGGTTGGTGCTTCAGCAGCATAACCGAGAAGTAATTCGTCCAAGTGAATAGCTGCGGGGTGTAACATGTCAAGGGGAACAAGCTGTGGTTGTGAATTGTCTACAGAGTTGAAGAAAGTTGTGTGTCACGGACAAGGTAAATGGAAAGCTTGATCTTGAAGAATTCTCCACAAACTTTATGACTCCTCCATATCTTTCTAGGGTTCGTCGAAATTCTCTAGAATATCCTAGAGTTAGGAAGAGTTCTTTAGAGAATTCTATGTAAATATGAAGGGTTTAGATGTCAAGTCTAGAACTCTCCATAAACTTGTATATATAGGGGTTAGGTCTTTTGGCCAAATCATCTCATCTCACCTCACCTCACCTCATTCTTGCAAACACAAAGCATACATTGTAAACTTTCAAGTGTTCTTAATACAAAGGTTGTTTTCAAGTCCAAAACTCTCTTGTGTTCTCAAGAATCACCTTGGAGTGACGAGTTAGGCTGAACTCGAGTGAATGAGTGATTAACTTGAGTGCCTCACAGATAGTGAAATTTTAACTCCGTGACAGTTGGTATCAGAGCTAGGTTCGTACGAGAGATGGATTCAAACATTGTGACCGAGCACGGAGAGGAGATGACCACCATGAATGTCACCATGCGCAAAGAAAGGGGCAAATCGAAGGATGTCCGAGTGGCCGTAGAGTCACGACTCTTACGGATGGAAGAGATCGTGGCAAAGGTGTTGGAGCGGCTTGAGGATGATATTCCTAGCAACGAGACCATGGAGGCGCGGGAGGAAGACCTTAAAGGTGAGTTGTAAGGCATCCTCAATGCTTGTTTGGACAATCTTCGTAAAGAATTTCAAGAACAAATGGATGGCCTTCGTGTTACTGTGTTCTCTTTTCAAGATGAGATCAAAGTGATTCGTAAGGATGCTACGCTATGCAAAGTCGTCATAGCGAATAACGCTCCTAACATGGAGCGAGACACTCGGTTTGATCCACCCAAATCGAAATCTTTTTCCGAAAAAAGGGATACCAAGAAACTTGATATTTTTCTCTTCAACATGCACTACAAAAAAAATACGATTTTACGACGACAAAAAATTACGACGGTATAATTCCGTTGCAAAATGTTGTGTACTGCGACGGATCCGTCGAAAAAAAAATATGGGAAAAAGAAAATTAAAAGAAACAAAATTACGACGGAAAGTCAATATCCGTTCTAAAACTAAAACAAAATTACGACGGATTCCGTCGTAAACATGCATAGGCAAAAATTATGAAAAAATATTAACAGCGAATTAAGTTTTTGCGACGGATT
>JAOVYX010022871.1:0-14133 GCA_035668315.1 Drosera spatulata
AATAGGATATTACAGTATTTTACAGTAATACTCTATATTTACATATTTTTAAAATAGGATATTACAGTATGTTACAGTAATACTCTATATTTACAGATTTCTAAAATAGGATATTAAAATTTTTGGGTATTAAACTCCAAATTTTTAATATAGAGTATTAAAATAGGATTTTAATAAACGAATTAAAAATAGTCGCGCTTAAGGGTTACAGGTTTAACCCAAGAAAATATTTGATTATTAAATCAAATATGATGATGGAATATTTAGGATAATTAAATTAGCGTTGCGACAATAAATATTGCAAATAAATAATGTTACAAACGTTGCGTATTAGGACGAATGATTTTAATCCCATAAATAATGAATATTATATGGAACGTGATATTATTGATGTAACTAAATTATTGATGAATTAATATTATAAAATTTAACTAAATAATAAACTGAATTGAGACATTGAGGGAGAACGCAATAACTCATATACACATACTCCCCTTATCCACCTTCCACGACACCATCACTCACCCTCCACCACTCAATCCACAAACCCCACACCACCGATTGTCCTCGTCATTTCACCTCGTGGTTTATATCAAAAGACTCACCGGGGAGGTAACCTAGCCTCGATCCGATGTGTGTGTGCGTTGTGTTATGCTGTGATGTACATGCTTCTTTGGTTTCAGTGTGTGCAACTTGCTTATGTGCGTGGGTGTTGCTGCAAGTATATGTCCTGTACGTGTGAGTTGATGCAGGATGATGGTGAGTTGTGGGGTTGATAACGAAGGGGTGGTTGTGAGGTTTGTGATGCGTTGGTTGTTTTGGTGAGACCGAAGGGTTGGCGATGATCAAATTCATGTTGGTTGGTTGGCGTTCGATATGTGAGTGATTGTTATCGATGAGGATAAGCTAGTTGTTCTAATAGGTGTGTTGATGTTGGGGTTGCTGCTGTTGTTGTTGTGAGAAGCGGTTTTATGGATTGTGATTGAGGAGGTGAGCCAGGATTGCAAGTATGTGACTGATTGTGTGTAAGTTTTAAAGGGTGTGCGCAAGGTGGTATGTGATATCGAGATCGGGATTGAGGTTGAATTAATGTTTTTCATGTTTAATATGCTATATGGGGTATTCGGGATTTAATGGGGTAGAATATGCACCATCATAATATAAATACCCTCCGAAAAAAAACGACCACTAAATGCTTAAATAAAAAGAAAACGGGGATGTAGAGCATAATTACACAATCTATCTGAACTAATGAAAAAGCGAACGAATAAGAAATATCGCATCCCTAAACTGATAAGGTCGACATTCACGTCCCTTTTAGGATCCGTTGGATCGTTGGTCGTTTTCCCTAAAAATATTGAGAAGATCGAACATGGTGTCCCTTCTTTGATCCATTGAGATCACTCGTTGTTTCTTTGAATAGCCATGGTAGCTTGGATTTGAGTTATTGCACTCCAGTGTTATCCTCTGAGTCATCGTCACGGGTGAGAACTAGTTAGGGAGGTATGGGCATCCCCCATCCTCTTTGTATGCATGCAACGGCTTCGACGCCGTTGTAGGGAGGCCCAAATTATCTCAATGTTGGCATACGGTGCCTCATTGAATGCGCACAAGAGGTGCAAGGCGACGTACGAAGTAGGCAGGTGCGAAAATATAATCTATTGGGTAGCCCGGCTGATGATTGACACTTTATCTCTGTACTCCGAATCGGTCATATCCTTGGAGTGGCCGCTTTTGAGTCAAGTCATGAACCCTGAATAAATGTAAAAGAAAGGAATGACTCTTAAACGCGATACGAAGCCATATAAAGCAATGTAAAACGATGTTGTTTGATATGGCGCCCATATTTTCCTATCATATTATAAAAATATTTTAGGGACTTTCGGCGGTCGTCATAGCCGTTAACAGAAGTTCCCTGTAATTGGGATTCATACACCTTAGGTTGCTGAGTTTTGTTAGCTCACGGTTATGTATGTCAATTGCAGGTATGCCCCCAACAGCACCTGAAAACTCTTAGTGTGAGCTCACATGCATATAGATTATCTCACGCACTTTCGGATGTATTAACAGATCAGAGGATCTATTTTGTTAATGTAATATTCGATCTGTATTATTCTGCATCAATGCTGTAATTAAAACAGATATTCGAACTTGTAAGCTATGAATGTGACTACTGTTTATGGTTTCCTTGACTTTTATACCCCTAAACCCATTCGGTTTAGGGACTTTCGCGGATTGGATCCGTGACGGCATAACGCCCACGTGTCATCCACTACGAAAAGCCGGGGCGTTACAAGGATAGTGGGGTGTAATATGATGTATTGAATAATAAAAAATTAAGAAAAAATTCTAGTGTATCGATGTAAACCTTAAACTGAACATTTGCATTTGTCGGAGTACTCCCCTTGTATACACAGGGTAGCATTCACTCAGTTAACTAAAGATGCATTTTCAAAAAATAATTACTCCCTTCATTCCAAAATAAGTGAAATAATTTTTCTTATTTTACTGTCTCAAATTAATTGAAACACTGTTAAAAATGATTAATTTTTTTAGTAAAAATATCAAAATATCCTCACTATTTACTTTATATCACATCATTTAACCCCACTACCACTTCTTCTCCTTTCTTCTTCTCTCTCCTCTTTCTCTCCTATATTTTGAAGGATAAATTGATCATTTTATTCTTAAATCAACACTCACATTAATCCTTGTACATGATCTTCATGTTTTATTCTTTTTAGGACGGAAGAAGTAAATAAATACTCCGTTCCAAAAGAATTACAACAATTATCCTAAATAAACTAAAACATTATCATACTTTTTACTTTACATTACATCAACTCATCCTATTATTATTTTTTTCTCACTTTTTTCACTCACATAAGTCAAAAATCAAATTAATCTTTAAAATAAAAATTAATACACACAGAAATTATCGTGACATGTTATCTGTTATAATTCTTGTGGGACGGAGGAAGTAGATAAATAAATAAAATGATGATGCATTTTGCAAAGTTAATAGTCTTGTACATCAATTCTTATGATGATTAAGTGTATTTAATATAGAATGAAACTATACAGCTTGTACAACGAACTACTCCTTCTATCTTATATTAATCGAAACATTTTATCCATCGACATATACAAAAAAAGGTCTATGTTGTTTTTATATGGATAAAGATCACTCATAAGTATCCAATGATTGTTCGATCACTAGATGTAAAAAGTATTCATTCCGACCACAAGAAGATAGACAAGAATTACTTAAAAGAGAAGCTCCATATCTCAATGTAATTGGTGTCTTAATATATATTGCTAATTATACAATGACAGATATTAGATTTTCTGTTAATTTATCAGCGAGATTAAAATCTTAACAATGAAAAGATATTATAACAGAATAAAATAAATATTACGTGATTTTTGTGGAACTACAAATATGAGTCTACTTTACTCAAGGTACACAAATCATATCTCATTAGATAAATGAAGATGTAGGATATTTATCCGATTCATATAAAACAAGATCGCAAGCCAGATATGTATTTACCTATAATGATGTGGCTACATCGTGGAAATCCAGAAACCAAACATTAACTGGTACAATTTCAAATTATTTTGAATTACGTACTTTTCATGAAGTAAGTCAAGAATGTGTTTTGACTTCGATATATGATCTATCATATTCAAAATCCTTGTGTATTATTATCAATTAAACGACAACCATACTTTACGAAGATAACATAGCATCATTTCAGAACTTAAAGAAAGATACATAGAAGGTCATATAACTAAATATATATCTTCAAAAATTTTCTTTTCATATGATCTTCAAGAAAGTGGAGATATACAATATTCAGTGAATTTTTTACAGTGAGAATCAAGCAGATTTATTCACAAAGACATTTTTCAAAACATCAGTTTGAGATATTCAGGTATAAAATCAAAATTCCACGATTGAATGATTTTCGCGGTTAAAGAACCTCAGCAAAATAGAACTATACCCAAGGGGGAGATAGTATTGTTTTTGCTTAGGTCGAGTTTTTGTCCCAATGGATTTTTCTTGACAAAGATTTTAATGAAACAGTTGTAATCTTCAAGTTGTGTTGTTATAACGAGTAGCGTTGTCATTCAAGAGGGTGTGTCATGAATAATAGTGGATGATAAGCTTCTAAACTACAACCACAAGATTGAAGATCATAGACAAGAATATCATAAATTCTCTTATATTGTAAGGTTCATTATCTTGTTAGTGTACTGATCACACTTTGCTCTATCATTACACTAACAATTTTTAAACAATATAAATTATCTTAGAGCACTTGCATTAATTATGTAAAACAGAGATTCTGAAAAGTAAAAAAAAAAATTGAATGATGATGTGATAAAAGGTTGAAAAGTTGTTGTAATGTGTGTTAAAATGATAAAAATTTTAGTGTGAGATGAAAAAATTCGACAAAATTATCATATTACTGTATCACTCTATTTTTATAGGTCAATTTACTGTAGTATTATGTATGACGAAAGTTAAAAACAGAGAGAAAATTATAGAGATTCTGATGTAAGTGGTCTTAGCTATAATAGAAGGTGTATCTCTAGTAGCTTAGTGCACACAAAGAGGAAAAATAAAATTAAAAATATAACGAAGTGTAAAAGAGTTTTTCTATCAATCTCAAATGTAATTATTTCATAGTGTATTTTCATTTAAATATATAAAACTACATTAATCTTTTTGGGTATCAAAGTTTGATTTTCTTTGGTATCAAGTTTGGCTGGTCCTTCAATAAATATATAAAATCCAAATTAAATATAATTAATATAAATTGACTCTCCTTTTTTCCTAAAATCCAATATGTTTCAAATATATGTTAAAAAATAAACATAATAGATAAATAGAAATAAAAAAAATATACTCCCTTCGTCCCGTTTATTTTGCAACATTGACTTAGGTAAGTCATAATTATTCAAGTTATGAATAATACACGGGAAGATCAAACATCATTTTACACAAAATTATCGTGAAACACTTGTGACATTTTAAGTTATGCACTTTAACCCTGCGCCAGTGACGTAATTTTCTTATGTCGTTAAAACGAATAATAAATCTCCTCAAAATACGTGTTGAATAGTACAATAATGATGTAATATTGCAAAATAAATGGAAATAAGGGAGTACAATACTCCCTCTTCCGTAAAAAAGTGTAACAGTTTGACTGTGTGTATTTGTCGAGATGAACTTTGACTCTCATTATGGGACGATCAAACATTGTTTTACGCAAATAAGTTATATACTTTCATATGATGGAGGATGCGGGATGATCAAACATTGTTTGATCTAAGAACGAATCTCATCGAAATGTGTATTAAATAGTATTATAAAAAGTCAAACTAGGACAAAGACAATATTAATTAAACATAAATAGTTTAAGGTATTCTTTTTAATTTAAGTTATCATCATAAATTATCAAACAAAAAATTTGTATGATTAGATAAAATTTAAAATCAAAGTTGGGGTTTTTTTTTGTAAGAATTAATCCCAAATTCTTTTTCCTATATATTATGAATCAATACAAAATTTAACTCTTATTTAATTATCTTAATTAATATACATACTTAATTCAAAATTATAACAATCATATATATTATACTCAATAATAAATTATTCAAAATATAAACTTAACAACAAAATTTACAAAACATATATTAATTAAAATTTATAAAGTAATTACTTAAATAACATTACATATTTATAGAAATTTATTTATCATATTAAAATCACGTTACGACATCAATATACAATCCAACAATATCTAACACGTGATGTATCGAGATACACCATTCCTAGGTCGTGTGCCATATTCCAATGTCATTTGTTAAAATCCAGAATATAACATATGAAAGTCCTTGCTCCAAGTTTAACATGATATATTATCGTGTTAAGTGAAGTTAGTTTAGTACTATATCAACCCTACGAGATTTTACGGATATATTGTTTTCCTTTCTTTCCTTTCTTTCCTTTCTTTCCTTTCTTTCCTTTTGATGATACTAGGCCCACAGTATCTCATAGTAGAACCCAACCTCCCAACTCTATTGTCCAACATAGTAAAAGCCCATATTTTGAGTTTGCTCAACGGTTTGGGTTGTGTGGTGTATAAAGGTGGAGATTGTGGGTGTTGAGTGAGGTGGATGAAGGGTGCAATTGGAAATACACCGTTGCTGCGAACAGAGTGAATTCAGAACAAGTTCAATGAGCATCCTATATGTAGTTAATGGGTAAATTATAGCAATTATTTCATAAATTGTTGCTCCAATAAACATGGTTTTCATTTGGTAAATTTTGTCTTTGTCAAACATAATATCAAATTTGACTATAAAAATAATCATTGTTATTTTTTAGCATAACAAGGTTTTGGGGCAAAAATAAAGATGAAGATGACGTAATTTTTTATGTCGTTAAGATGGATAATGAAATTTCTCAAAATACATACTATCTCCATATCATAATTATTAGTACAACGTTTCTCATTCATTTCACTATTCAGCACGGAATTTGAGGAGTTTCTTTACTCATTTAAACGACACGATTTAATTTTTCTATTAGCATATGGTAATATTACATAGTGTTTATTATCATTAACATTTCACTAATATTTTCTCAAAGCTTTTATCATCATGCGTACTTGTTCCAAAAAAAATTATTATTTTAAAAAAAAAAAAAATATTTAATAATAAAAAAATGATTTATTGTATTTATTTTCGGATGGAGGGAGTGATATTATCGTATGCTGGGCAGTTCTCCTTCTCTTACCCCACCTCCGCCCTCTGCGGTTACCATCACCGACTCCGCGACGTCCTCAGCCTCCTGATCGCACTAACTTCAAGTATTTTCTCTTCGATGACTCTCGCATTTCAATTGTATATTTCCGATCGTGTGCTATTCGATACATTCCCTGAATCTCTCCTTTCCACTGTGGCATCGTATCGCCACAATTTTGATTCGATGAATTTTTATCCATTCTGTGTAGGGCTTAGACATGCTTAGCAATTGTGTATGATTTGAGAATTGTGAATTGGGTGGAGTATTCGAGGTGTTATTGTAGGATTTTGAGATGTGATCGTAAATGTGTTAAGGTTTAGATTGATGAACTAATAGTATGGATTTTTTTTTTTTAATTTCAGGTTTAGAACTGCGGTAAAATTTTGGATTTTAGTGCTTTATGGTGATCTTCCTACGCTGCTGTTGGGCCAGTGCTTTCGGTTTGTCGCTTGGGGTTATTTGAATGATTTTTCTTGTATGAATAGATGATTCTCATTTTTATTTTTATTTTGTTGGAAAAAAACGGTGTGGTGAAAGTTCATCGTCTTGCTATGATGCATGATGGAGAACGAGCTCTAGTTACTCCAACACATTAATCTTTTCTCATTTCGTTTGTTTGGTTTTTGTTTTTGTTTATTTTTTTCAAATAATAATCTAATCTTAGACCTCGAACAGCCGGTCGCACTTGTGGAACCGCGAAGCAATTGGCGTCTACCACATCCTCATAGACGGCGACCAGAGATCACCCGTTGCCTATTCTCTCAACATTGAATCTGTAACACCAAATCACCTCTAATCTCACTCCACTCTTCCCTTTTATATGACATCTTGTTCGCTCATACTCCGATCTATTCGTATTATTTCTCTGCTCCGATTAGGGTGTAACGCCATGATAATTTCTCCAACTTAGCTGGCGCGTGACATTATTGCCGCTACAGACGAAGGCCATAGCAAGACAACGTTTAATATAGGGTCTATGATAGGAACGTATTAGGACATCATGACCAAATAATCCATAACAAAACCTCATAGCTGAAAACAGATACCATCCATCAAACAGTGGAACTGGAAAATTATTTCATACACGAAGTTTTAATACGTTAACTCCAGTGGCAGAAATCATCACAAGATGTTTATTGTTACAAGCGAGTAATGCTTGACCAGACCAACTAAATATTACAACACAACATCGTTATTTTCGTGGGGACCTCATCATCAGCATACGTCTATTTGGAGATCTCGTCATTATCACCTGAGCCTAGTAACAAAAGAAAACAAAGAAAAGGGAACCTATGAGCAAAATTGATGCTCAGTAAACCTCAGATACTGCCAACGATGTGACTGCATGTACTAGGACCCAAGCACATTCATAGCTGTCACTTTGACAGTATATTAAAACCCCATTACTGTCATTATTATCGATTCAACTTTCGTTTCTTTTATATCCAATCGTTTTGTTCATCCATTCCCATGTTTACTTTCATTATTTATGTCCTCGACTTCAATATATTGAGTCAAACGTGTGATTTCGTTAGAATGATTGTTCAGTACACGCACAAGTGGAGATTTCTTCCATTTTCAATCTGCGACCATATTAAACACATCGTCGATTGGCTCCCTGCAAGCAATTGTCCAGCACCCGAGTTGCCAGGGATGACTAAACCCTGTCACAACCGCGTGTCCCTGCAAACAATTCCCCAGCAACCCTAGTGGCATACTTGCAAGCAACTGTCCAGCACCCGAGGTGCCAGGGATAGCCCCAGCACCTTGCTGCAATCTCGGGTCCCTGCAAACAGTTGCCCAGTGCCTCGACGGTGGTGCCCTCTGCACATGAAGGAGAGAGCTAGTCTCCTCCCTCGCTAATACCAACCATCCCAGACGACTCGACTTCCTCATTTTCGATTATAATCATTATTAGGTTATCTCATGACATCATATTAAACTATCATAGTTTCTTATACAATAATTTACCCCATTTATTCATATCGCGATCGTTAAATTAATAAAACAAATTTAATCCCATTAATTGCATTAAACGTTATTTAAGTAACGCTACATCTTGTAGCGTCACGGTGGCCTCCCCAGATCGAAGATGGAACGTGTGCGTCTCACGTCTCCACCTCTCCACCAGTGCTGTAACCAGACAATGATCGATGGGAATGTCCACTATCCTGTGAAATCATCGAACCCTACTCCGGTTGTCGCAAGCCGAATCAATACCCTCTCATGTGGCTCCCATGAATGATGTCGTGTGATCAAAAAATGACCCAGCTCCTAAAATATAAATAATAAAAGGAATATATATATTATTAATAAGTTATACAGAACCTCTATATCCATCAAAGTGAAGAGAGTAAGATCTCAACCTCGCCTCTCCATATGACCTCTGATCTGTGCTGCGCCTGATGAGTCAGAACGGTACCGACTAATGGACTCGGCACATGCACATCGTCAATAATCTCGTCCTCCATCTCCGGGGGCGTTGGAGCACTACTGCTGCTGCCTCATAAGGAATGACCCCTGGGTAATCTCATTCGGGGTGGCATCTAAAGTAATCATCACATGGCAAGAATAAATATAATGATGTGAAGAAGTTATATAATTTTATTACGGATTATGATCTCAAGAACTTATTACAAGGATCAATATTCGACACAGAAATGATACAGATGAATCTAAAACAAACGATGGAACAATCTCCCCATCGGTCCGTGACGAGCGTTGCTCGGCCTCGAACTTCCTTCTCCAGCATCGTTAGGCGACCTTACTCGAAAAGGGCCGGGCACCCCTTTAATGTGTGGAGCAATAGGTGGCGGTTGAACAGGAGATTCTTCGTTCGGATAGTTTTGACAGTTATGATCAGGTTGCCGGCATTTTCTGCACCTTGGCCTTGAAAAACTAGAACTACCGACTCTGTTGGGATAACCCCGTGCGTTACGGCCAACTTGCTTACACTGATGACAACGGATGTTCCCCCGGGAACGTCGAACATCCATCTCATTATGGATACGATGTGTCCTCGGTCTGCCCCTGTTCCTCTTCGTTTTTAGCAGAGGCATGATGATGGGACCTTCGTAGGGTGGCCAGGCACTAGGATTACGAATAACCCTGAACTACGGTGTCCAAGTGCTGAGATGATTGGTCATCTTGTAGCAGTCATCGACGTATGGAATTGGATCTACATGAAACTGCATACAAACACTTCATGTTGTGGCTACAAGGATAGTGATACAGTTGTCATTTTCCACAAGTGCATGTGCGTTCCAAGAAGTTGACTTCATGAATGTGGTTGCCTTTGGTGATTGGTTCGTTCCACAAATGATCGGTCTTCATCTCGAAACGCCCAGGATCATGATGGAACATAGTGACGACATGACTGTGCGTCTTGTTCTTCTTACTCTGAAAATGATGCATAACTAAAGGGCTCACCACCAATCCCTCAGCGATCTCTGTCTCAGACTTTATCCTTCGATCCGTGAAATAGAAATTGCACCGGTAGAATGTGAACTGCACCAGTGCTATAATAAAGACAGACCGACAATCCTTGAGCACAGAATTGAACATCTCTGATTGGTTGATCGTCATGATACCGTATCTCCTCAGTCCATCATGAGCCAACGACCATTTTTCCACATCACATGCGTTAACTATCCACTCATATGCCCTTTGACTCTCCTGTTGGATCTTGTTCATCTCAGCTCCTATTTCGTGATCGATCGCTCGTAACAGAGCTTTCTATGGCTTTTGGTTACGTTGATCTATTCCATTACTTGCTTTCAAAGGTGGGAATCTCTTTGGCTTTTAAAAGCCTTTCTTCTTTCTTAGTCAAGCTTGGGTGCTCTTCGCCTCTTGCATTCCTTCTTGTTTTTGCAGTGAAGGCAAGAATGTTTGGGTATGCGGAATCCAATCCGATGATGCCCCGGGGGGCCCTGACCGACTCACAAATATCTCAATTCCTCAATGAGATAGTCATCAACATATACTAGGACCACAGTGAGTTTCTCAACTTTCTCTTAACTTATTAGTAGCTTTTTCATTCATTCTGTCCTTCGCTGCTTCATGCCGAAGTGAGGGCTTATATTGATGATCTTTTTATCAGACAACTACGACCTTGAGCTTGAGGTTTTAATTTTTTTTGGGTAGGTCCTTGGTTGACTTCAATTCCATCGAACTTACTCCCCCCTGGATGTGGGAATAGCAACATGAACTAAATGACCTGTCCAAGCCAAGGAACTTACTCCGAAGAGTCCTGACAAATGAAAGGGTAATACATATATGATGATGATCAGATGCATCTGTAGTTAAGGATCATTTTTTGTGCGAAAGCAAGGGAGAAGGATAGGATGAATAAGTAGTCTCAGAACAAGTCAGGTCTCTATACTATAAGGAATTTGAAGTGAAAGCAAGCTAGACAGGCGCTGCGCTACCTAGCGCGTAACCTTCTTTTGTTGCACAACCTTTCTTTCAGAACCTCAACTACGAGAAATCCCGAAATCAGAGGAGACGAGAGGAACGGGGCTTGCCCTAGTATTCGAGTTCTTAATGATACGTAGTAAAAACAAATCGTAAGATGAATATTAGACTTTCATTTCCTTTTCATTGTATGGTTTCGATTCGTCTAATCAGCTCGATCTAAGATCAGACTGAAGCAATTTCCCATTGGCAGTCTTCAGCCGGTTTTCCCAACTTTTGGAACTCATGTGCTTGCCAAAATTGCTGGCGAAGTGACGCGCGCATACACGATGGCATGCATTGGGTTCTGACCAACGCTCAGACACGCGTATCACCCTCAAAATACCAACATGGCGATCAAAAATGATACAAATGCCTGCTCTGTCGTCTACCACCTATACAATGATAATATTGAAATGATTAAGAGTTGTATGTATTCCTTATCAATTAAAATTTTCAACTTAGATTCAAAAATTTGGCTAACCTGTCTCAGACCTTCGAAGAACCAAGACCATGTCTCCACCGACTCCTTCCCTTGCACCGCAAAAATAATGAGAAAGAGCTGATTATTAGTATCATATCCCACTGCAATGTACATGGTGTCGTGGTACTTCCCCTTGAGGAAAGTAGCATCAACGTTGATCACGGGACGACAATGCTTCCAACCTTCGATTGAGGGTTCGAAAGCCCAAAAAACAGCAGTAAACCACACATGATTGGGAATATTCATCGGCGTACAGCGATACACTACCACCGAATCAGGGTTGGCTAGCTTCATGGCATCCAAAAACTTAGAAAGCACCACAAATGACTTATCCCAATCATCTAAAAGATCTGCAATAGCTTTCTGTTTGGCGAGCCATACTTTTCTGTAACTTATCCTACGATGGTAATTCCCCTGTATCATCGCCCGGATAACCTTGACTTTCAATGAGATGTCCGCGGCCACGACATGCTGAATGTGATCCATAACAAACTGCGACGAGAGCTGCGCGTGGTCCTCCCCAAAATGCTATGTGTTACAAGTGTGAGCCCCAGTAATTTTGTTGATCCCCCATCTGTTGCTACCTTTTGGCTTAATGGCTCTAAGACGCCATTTGCAGCTACGTGGCTCATCTTTCTTTCATTGTTTTCACCTCAAATCAATTATTGCTCGCTTCGATACCAACACACGATATTCAACCACATGACGGATGGCCAAATCTGCTACATGGTGTAAGCAATTCTTCTTAGAATCAAACTCCATGCCAACCCTGAGGTCGAACTGAGACAGGACAATAATCGGCTCGTCACGATCGTTCACTGCTTCTGGTATCCAGCTCACATCGGTGTATATTGAAATAGGATGACTCCATCCTGGGGTCAGAGCAGCAATAACATTGTGCTCACCAACGTGAATGATATCATCAGCATCATCCTCACCCTCACCCTCTTCAACTTGCATATGATCCTCATCATCGTTGACATCCTCACTTTTAGAACTCGTAGGCTCATTGACATTTTCATCGTCCATTGCTTCGTCATCTCCTGGAAATCAACCTCGTCTTCGCTGTCCACGTCATCGTCAAAGCTCGATAAACGCTCATTCCCACTGTATTGTATCCAAACAGTCCTTTCCGATGCTACACGAGCAGGGACGATGGACAGATCAACAGCAAGATCGTCATCGTCCTCATTGTCAGTCGCTTCCACGGTCATAGATGGTTGAGACTGTGTTGGAACATATTGATGAGAATGTACTGAAAAAGTTGAATGTGTCGGAACGTCGGGAACATTGCGCTTCACGTACCACATAGCATAACAACATTAGACGTTCAGAAATATGTCGAATGATGTTTGCAAAAACACGTCATCCTTCAGCTGCAACATGTGTAACGTGCCCGAACTTTAAGGCAGTTTAGCTCAGATTTTGATTTTGGACGGTTCCCAACCCACACCAGCTTTCTCACAGATGTCCATTGCATAATCTATCAATCCCCAGCCAGATGTGAAGTTCAGAAGGACTTTCAGTTCCCCTTGAAACTGATAGTCGTCGTTGATTTTCGTACATCGTGTATCCCAGTAACAAAAGATTGAGAATTATTAGAATGCCATACCTATATCGTTTTCAAACCATACAGATTGAGAATTGAGAATTACATTTGGCAATAACACGATGTACGAATCACCAAATCCCCTCACTAACTGTTATTTTTCACATTATTTTCGAATTATTATAAAGTAACTATTACTTTTGACAATGTTATATATTTGACTTACACAACTTCGTAATATTTAATACACATCTATACAAATTAAGTACAAACTATTATTTTGTTAATATCCGTATCATTTTCAACTTTGAATATTCAGAACTGATACCAGTCCTAATGTTTTCTGAATTACTAAATACAAACTACTATTTTGTTAATACATTGTGAGGAAATTGATACCAAGTAATATCCGTATCATTTTTAAATTTGAATATTCAGAATTGATACCAGTCCTAATGTTTTCTGAATTACTAAATATAAATTATTATTTTGTTAATACATTGTGAGGGAATTGATACCAACTAATATCCGTATCATTTTCAAATTTGAATATTCACTCCTAATGTTTTCTGAATTACTAAATACAAACTACTATTTTGTTAATACAATGTGAGGAAATTGATACCAACTAATATCCGTATCATTTTTAAATTTGAATATTCAGAATTGATATCAACTATTATTTTAAACATAGTTACATAATAATCACAGAAAAATAATAATATGTAGGTAACATCACAGCGCAAACATTTACCATACAATGTGAGAAAACTAACCAATTTTGTCTAAATCATCTACTTTCCTAACTTTCTAAAAATAACTTTATTT
>JAOVYX010022872.1:0-14132 GCA_035668315.1 Drosera spatulata
CCGTAATCTTTCTCATACTCTCATTCCCAATTATCTTCTGATCATGATTTCTAGGGTTTTGGTTTGTTTCACTCGAATCCTCGATGGAATTTCTCTTTCAATTTCTAATGCAGATTTCGATCTTCTTGAAGCGATTTTGACTTTTTGTGTAGTGATTCGGTGTGGTTGTAGCAGGGAGCACGAGGACGAGGAGGAGGAGGAGGAGAAGAGGAGATGGCGGCGCAGGTGGCTCGAGAATGGACCGGAATCAACCAGTTTCCGGCAGCGACGCAGGCGGCGTTGCTTGAATTGCTGGGGAAATTGAAGCAGGAGGTTCGGTGCTCGAATCTGTTGGTTTAATTCCTGGAAAATTAGTAATGTGGTTGATTGAAGCTGTTAAATGGTCCTTTAAATGGTTGATTTAGCAGTTGTTTCGAGAGATTTCGGTGTTGGAGTGATGTTGAGTAGTTTATTGAATTGGTGGATCGGTTGATTTAGTCGTCAAGGATACTTGAATGATGAGATTGGTGAATGCGTGTTTAGAGTTTACTCACGAGGATTTTTGTTGTGTTGTAGAAAGTGAGCTCGTTGACGATACTTGTTTTGGGAAAAGGAGGTGTAGGGAAGTCGTCGACTGTGAATTCGATCATTGGTGAAAGGGCAGTCACTGTTAGCCCGTTCCAGGTGATTATACTTCATGTTGTATCATGTTGTATGTTGTGGTTTTTTCTTCTTCTGCGATCTGTGCTCAGGTTGCATCTTTGTCGGTCTTTACGTTTCCATTATATTCTTCTGTTCATGATCGTGGATGCATTTAAGCACTACTGGTAGCATTCTTTGGTTTTTCGAAATAGAAATAACCGAATTACCGAAAACCGAAAGGGCAGTCACTGTTATCCCGTTCCAGGTGATTATACTTCATGTTGTATGCTGTGGTTTTTTTTTCTTCTGCGATCTGTGTTCCGCTTGCATCTTTCTCGGTCTTTATGTTTCCATTATATTCTTTAGTTCATGATCGTGGATGCATTAAGCACTATTGGTAGCATTCTTTGGTGAAAATGATTGTCGCCTATTTGTTACAAGTGTCAAGAAGCAATGGTGGAAGAAGAAAATGCAGTTCTATGATGGATGGAATTGCCACCTTGTTTTTTAAATTCGGTTTTGGTTATTCCTATTTTTTAAAAATCCGAAATCAAAACCGAAACCGAAACCAAATTTAAACGAATAACCGAATTATCGAAAACCGAATCAACCGAATCGAATTTGATTTTCGGTTCGGTAATTCGGTTTTCGGATTTTTTTCCCTCACCTCTATTGTTGGATGGGAAACGGGTTTCCTTCAATGAAAGTTCTGTTGAGATTCACAGTTATCTATGCATTTAGATGCACTAGTGGTTGACCGATTTTAGCTTTTTGCTGTTCTGTTATCATTATAGGGAGCACAATTCAGTTTAATGGACTAATGATAAGAAATATGTATAAGTGAATTTTACAAATTAGAATACTTATTTCACCATCCTTAGTTAATTCTTCTGTGCGGATTGTTGATGCTGTGAATGTCGATGCTTTTCAGTCAGAAGGAGTTCGGCCTGTGATGGTTTCACGCACGAGAGCAGATTTCACGCTGAACATTGTTGACACTCCAGGGCTCGTGGAAGGAGGATATGTAAATCGTCAGGCATTGGATATGATTAAAAGGTATGGTGCTTGCTATTAGGGAACTTGATTTTCTGTGATTGAAAGTTAAAAGAGAAAGGCTTTCTGATAAGAGAAGACTTTTTTTTTCTTTTTCTTTCTTTTTAAATCTGGATTTGTTCTATCTGCAGGTTCCTTTTGGAGAGGACTATTGATGTCTTGCTATATGTGGACCGATTGGATGCATATAGGGTAGACAGCTTGGATATGCAGATTATCGAAGCCATTACTGAGAGTTTTGGTAAGGGGATATGGGATCGAGCTGCCGTTGTTTTCACCCATGCACAACTCTCTCCTCCAGATGGTTTGAGTTACGAAGAATTTCTTGGTAGAAGATTGAAGACTTTGCTCGAAGTTGTTCACAAGGGTGCTGGAAAGGTTCAGCCGTTCCGCGCTGCTGTGAACAACTTGATTGGATCAGACTGGCTGGAACTGTCTACGGTCAGATTATACCCATTCCTGAATATTACCTCAAATATCTTCCAACCCCTCCTTCGCCGCCCCCAGGAAAAAAAAAAAAAAAAAGTTGTCCAGTTATCTGCCTTTTTTTTATTGTGATTTTGATTCATTGTTGCTTTTATGTCTCTTGCATACATTTTTTACATGTTGCATGGGTGTTGTCCGATGGAACTAGTAGTTAACCTAAGTAAGCAAAAGTCCCTTGTGGATTTCAATGGAGTTTCGGGTAATAATTGTGGTGATATAAGCTGGGCTGTTGAACTTTTGCATACATGTTTTTGCATGCATATTAGAGATGTCGTTCTTTTGGGATTGTGGTTTTCTGTGGTGTTGTATTATCATTCCTAATGTCTCCTCTGATCACTTATAAAATGTTTGGGGCCCATCCGTTAATGTGGTACGTCAGGAGAGTCCTTCGTATTATGCTGATCTATGGTTCTGTTGATCTTATTTGCTTTCTAGATCTCTGTGGAATGCGTCAGAACTTCTTTCTCAATTTCTTCAATTGTTTGAATTTAAGTATCAAAAGATTCAAAAGTGAGTGTTCTGCTTGACTTGTACTAGGAGCAACCTTTGCCCGTGATTTTGGTCGAGAACGGTGGAAGATGCAACAAAAACGACAAGGACGAGAAGGTAGGATTTTCTAATTTCCCTTGACTGCTAATCTCATCCATTTTCTACTCGCAAGATTACTTCTCAGAACCCCGACTTGACCTGTTTTTTTCTGCCCTCTTAGATTCTTCCAAACGGGATTGCATGGATTCCGGAATTGGTCAAAACTGTAACTGAGATGGTCTCAAAGGGAACCGAAGCAATCCACGTTGACAAGAAGTTGGTCGATGGTCCCAATCCCAATGCTAAGAACAAGGTGTTTATA
This sequence comes from Drosera spatulata, assembly GCA_035668315.1. Taxonomy (NCBI): domain Eukaryota; kingdom Viridiplantae; phylum Streptophyta; class Magnoliopsida; order Caryophyllales; family Droseraceae; genus Drosera; species Drosera spatulata. Next base: position 3,011 of record JAOVYX010022872.1, read on the forward strand.
CCCCCGATTCTCTTGGTGCAAGTAAGTTTCCAGCTAGAGACTTTGCAATACAAATTTCTTATGTTTGATTTGCTGTTGCTTATGAATGTGTCTGCTTCGAGGTAGTTATTTTTTCTAAATAATTAAGCATATTTGCTAAAATCTCTAGCTTGTTTTACTTGCAATATTGTTTGGAAAATGCTGATAGGAAATTGATGAGAGTGAATTAGGATTCAAGCTTCTGCTTTTGGTGGTTGATACTTGGCATGGAAATATGGCACTCTCTGAAATTTGTTTTTACTTTGTATTGCATATGCACTATGCAGCAGGCTAGATGTGGGAGTTTTTACTGGCACTTGGACTGTGTCATCACGACTAAGTAAAAGTCATAGGTGCAATCAGGAACCTCTTATGTGGAATATCAAATAAATACCAATCATGATATTTTTGTTTTTTACTTCTTTAGTGCCGAAGGAAAAACAAAATGTTGAAGGTAGAATGGTTTTTTAACCTGTATCCTTGAATCATATTCAAAGATGCCTAGGAAAGGCACCGGCCTAAGCTGTTGCCTTTGTCGCGATTTGTCTTTGTTTGCTTCAATACAAACAGCAGTGGAGCGACTCCATCTCTTCTAATCCCACCCCCGAAATTTTTCGCTGAGAATCTCCATCTATGTTTTCTTTCTCCATGGCAGTGTCTCTTCATCATCCCGTTAATAAAGCGCATGATCCTTCAAGATAGCTAAAACGGAAGGCGATGATTTTTCGAGAGTTCGAAGGTGCCTCGGAGTTCTGGGAATCTGCTAAGTGCTTATCTTTGTAGGCGTGCTTTGTGTCGAACTTTAGGGTGTAGTGATTGGCGGTAGCCTGCGGAAATGTGACTTCTGTTGTTTGCATTTTGAGTACTAGTTCGTGACGACCTGGATTTTCTCCGAGTTATCTTGCTCTAGTGATTGCTTATGCTGCTTTTCTTCGGATTGGTTTTGCACGTCTTGTAATCGTGACATTTGGGTTCAACGCAGCTAAAGCTTTCATCTCATACCTATATTTTGCGACTAAAGCCTCCCGCAGTTCTCTTGGATTTGGATTTTTCTGAAGTTCTGTAGAATACTCGAAAAGAACATGGCCAAACATAAATTTGTGGCATTAGACACGTTTGATTGCTTTTTTGTGGCTACCGATATTCCACTAAACTCCACCCTTGACCGATGAATCCTTTTAGGACAGCCTGAATTTTTATCATCAAGGTGCAAAATCTTCAAGGACAGCAGCTCTCTCCAGATTGTTCTACATTGCGCATGATAGGTGCGTCACTTTTTTTCATAAATGCATGAAATGACGTCATTGAACCTTGCTGTTATGTCTAGTGTGGTGTGTAATTATTTGAGATTATTTGCGAGGGAGTAATAATAGTGTAATTATTTGAGATTGTTTGCGAGGGAGTAATAATGAAATAAAGAATCTTATTGTCCATGCTTACAAATCTAATACTACCACATACGAAGATGGTACGGGCGATCACCCATAATAATACACACTAAACACAACACACATTTTTATCATAAACAAAACTTTGTGTTCATATTTGTTAAAATGAAGAACGATCTGCGCCAGGATCCGGCCAAAGCTACGCGGTGGATGTGATCATGGGCACTTGCGGCGGCCACCGCGGGTGGTGAGGCTGGCGTAGCAGGGGCAGATGTCGTAGTTGCCGGAGGTGCCCGGCGGCACGCACTTGCAGCGAAAACAGCAAGCTCCGCATGATCTCTGGCACAGGTTCGGCCTCTTTGACAGGCTGCACCTTGATATACACGCTGCTCCGCAATCTGCCAACAAATTCATTGAAACATATTGTTAGGTCTCATAACCACTGCTGACAGCCATCAGAAGATTATAATCGACAATGTACATATATGATCTTGCATCAATGCTCCCAACACTAACTTGATACTAACATGATTGTTTAAGCCATGTAATTTATCTCTTTATGAGAAGATGACATTGTCTTTAATCATCTCACGATTCTAATCAGAATCAAACTTCGTCTCAACACGAATGAAATGTTAAACTGTTGCAATTATAGAAACCCGTTCGACAAAATTAAAGCAAGTAGAAGTTGGCAACGCACTCAATTGGCCGATGGTAGGGGTCACAGCCCCGACCGCGGGCTTGGTGAAGTTGCCACCAGGAGTTCCAACTGCAGGCTTGGTGGAGTTGCCACCAGGAGTTCCAACAGCCGGCTTGGTTGAGCTGCCACCACTGACCTGTATAGTTCACCACATCCCAAATCTCAATTCGCACACATTAAACAATAATAATCAAAGCTTCAACCCAAAACCAAAAAGCAAAAGCAAAATGAAGTTTCTGATCAGCTGGTGAAGAGAAGCTTACTGGTATATCAGCATTGGCTACTACAATGGCGAAGAGGACAAGAGCAGAAATCATAACAAGCTTAGAGAAAGCCATTGATATAATTATTTGTAAGTAGGATTAATATTTGTTGATGTGGAAAAGAAGAGAGTCTGAGTTTTGGTATTTATAGAAGAGGTGTGGATGAAGATGAAAAATGTGAAAGGAAGGTGACAAGAAACTAGGATGACTATGACGATGAAGCAACAAACAATACGTACGTGCTGGTTTAGTTTAGTGACAAGAAACTACGATGAGTATGACAATGAAGCAACAAGTTTAGTGTAGGTACGTGTTCAGTCAATATTGGTTTGAAACATGTGGGCCACCCTTGCTTTATTGCCACCAACTGGGATGGGGACATTATTCAGTTAACGCGCTTACTACCATCCCGATAAATAAAACACTTTGATTTGATTTGGAAGGTTGTGGAATTAAATTTTGGTTTATATTGTATAATGATTAGAAATTATTTTTTATATAATTATTATGAAATATTAGTGATGGTTTAAGTTATAAATTTCAATCTTAAGATAATGACATAATTTTATTACGTTGTTAAGATAAATAATAAAATTTTTCAAAATATCTATCACAGAGTAAAAAATATGAAATTTTGAAGTTTTTTTATGGGAGGGAGAGAGTTTGAGATTGTTATTTCTTGTGTGATTTGAGTGACCAAACAATAACACTACAGCATTGGTAAGGAATCATGCAAACAACGGATTAAGACGTGTTATGAAATGAAAAATGGTCGTCGAAAATGATTGAGATTAGAGTCTCACATTGAGTATGCACAATAGAAAATGATGAGCGAGTATGCGGATCAGTCTCTGCTTTCGTTATCATTGGTGTATTAGGGTTGCTATAGGGAGCGGTCAATCCGCCGTTGAAAGTCAAGTTTCCATACAAAAATTCAAATATCGTAAAAATCCAAAATGAGAAGCATTGTTAGGTTCGACACAAATGCTAATTGACAAATCGACGTGCTTTGTGAGTATGTCCGCGATGGGTTCAGTCGTCGGTGGCATTGAATCCAAAAGGGAGCTGAAAAAGCAAACCCATTACCCATGCCCAAAAGATCCCATGTTCACATATGACAAATTTAAGGCGATTTAGTTGCACAAAATTAAACACAACTAGACGCATTCAATTATAGGTGCCTGATAAGCCGCGTGGTGGGGCAAATTAGTGATCCCAAAGGAAAATGTAGTCAGGACTCATGAAATGGTAACGATAACAACTTTGATTGTCATAAGCGATCGTATCAAACTTAACTGACGGCTTAGTTTTAATGTATTTGATCACAACATTCGAACCATATCAGTCAATGTAAAAAGGACGAAATGTCTAAATGCAGTTCCCAAGAGACAATTTTGCACCTTAACCAACAAGTTAATAATGCACTCCCTCTTTTTTTTTTTTTTTTTTTTTGATGACGAGGGTATCCGGGCCAACTCGCGCGCACCTCGACTAATCCCTCGGACACTGGCAAAGCGCCCCCTCCACCAGGATCGGTTAAAGCTTTGACCGAAGTCAACGGGCGTGGCCAACATGAATTTTGAGGCTAGTGGGATTCGAACCCAAGACCTTCAAGAAGAAGGTTGAGTCGAACACCACTAGACCAACCCAGGTTGGTTATGCACTCCCTCTTTTTAACCACGCACTTAGGTAGTAATGTTGGAGGGTCAAAGTACATTGCATCAGTGACATAAATCTCTATCCAATATATCGCACATAATTGTAGATAAAGTCAATTATTGTTGTCCAAACACGTAAATGAAGAAATCGAACTCAATATCAATCCAATATGAATTGTCCTCTAAATCTCTAATAAACAATGTGGCCCACGGTAAAATAATTGTTGGATCAGCGTTTATTCATATATGATCAAGGACTGGCTGGCTAGCTGGATTGCACAAAGCCCCGGTACGTACTCAAAAGAAAAACAAAATCGCATTGGCTAGGCAAAGGGGTGTGCTGGCTGGCTTTGTTCCCTTCGAGGAGAACTATGACCATCATGATATTTTGATGATGAACTGTATCCAGCTTGGGTTTACAGTGATGAGTTGGTGGTGTCGTCTGGCGTGGCCAATGTACCCATTACAACAAGATTCATCCTACATTTGGGGTAAAGAGAGCAATGGCTCTACGACCAACTTTATTTAAAATGTTTCGACTCTTTCAACGTTTCAAACTCTGTTCTTGGTAAGTCCACTATGATCAAAGCATTTCTCGATAAGATTGAGAAGATCAGTGTTTGGTGAATACTGAGATAGAAGACAACCAGTTGCCAGCTAGCTACTGCTTTTATGCTACTCAGTTAAAAGCAAACTCAGCACTCAGCAGACAGCTCCCTACCTTTGCTGCTGCCTCCAGCGAGGAATCGGCATATCTTCACACGCCCCACGCTGATTCTCTATTCACATTTGTCCCCTATCCACCCACCCACTTTTTCAACCCTTTTTTTTTTTGTTGGGGGAGGGGGTGTTTGTTTTTTGTACCATCATCATATGGACAATGTGACCCAGCACAAGATAAATAAAGGCAGATGACTACATGTTCCTTATGTTATTGACCCAAGACCCAGGATCCCAAACAGTGCGAAAATAGGTTGTGCACAAATCGATATGTTCGTCATCAGACTACGAGGTCCAGATTATAAGTTCTCCGTTGCGGTGAACCTTAAACCAAGCACATCGGATTTAACTTCTGTTGGGCAAAGAAGTTATGGCGATACACCTAAGGCTGAAGGCATTGAGAAGTGACACCAACCTGAATTTGCGTGCATAATCAAGAATGCTGATCCAAAGTGAATGACATCTACGAATTCCAGAGTTGCATGAACTTTCGCAATCTCCCGTTCGAAGGTGCTAGATCCGACTGGGTAGTATTGGTAATGAAGCTCACCGACTTCGTATCAAGAGAGCTTTCCCATCCGACCCATGAACATAGTATTTGAAATCAAGCTAGCAAGCACTTATCAAGATTACTTTCGTGGTGCTGCAAATCGCATATATCCGAGACACAGATGGTCGGAATTCAGATAAACATGAATGGAATGCAGGAGAAGGATAAAGAACACAAGTCGTGGAACACAGGAGAAGCCAACATAAATTCACAAGACAGCCATTGATGAAACTTTCATCCCGTCCCTCGCACATCCAACTTTACAAGCTTCACTCCTTGTTTCATGTAGATGATGATGCATAACTAGAGTTCCCAAAACCCAAGTCTAATAGCAAAAGCAACCATCTAATTAAAGGACTGAGATGTTTGACTGCAGCAACATTGCTGGCTTTCCCGCCTCTGAATTGAACCTGCCTGCTTCTACTTCCCCGTTGATCAACTACACCACCCCGGACGGGAGTCGCAATACGAGCTGCCCTCCCACAACGCTGCAGTTGCACATTGAAAGAAAGAAGACGGGTAAATATGTATGTTTGGAATTTAAAGTCGTAACAGTTTGAAATAAAGCGGGTCAAAGGTACCACCTTTTAACATAATAGTAACAGAAATCTGCGAGGATAAAAGTTTGGACAATCTCCGCTATTAGCACAAAAGAAGGCCATAATCCATGTCCCATTGCTGTTAGTAGATGGCCGCGGGTATCAACAACCTGACATCCACATATCAAAGCATAAACAGGGATCAGCTGGCAGCATATGCAGATCATTAATATTCCTAGACAAGCTAAAGCTCTAAATGAGTACAAACTGATGCTCGTATGATTTAAGTTGCTTGCGTACTAGACTTATACCAAAACCTCTCAACACTTTATCCTTCATCTAAAGCTAGCAATGTCTCCTGATTCAGTATCCAGATTGAGGCTGCAAACTACAGCAATATACACTTGACTAATGAAGATGTGTCCCACTGCATTGATTCTAACCTCAACAATCAAACTGCGAATTCGCAATGCATCAGATCAAAGACACCAAGAAATCAAATAAGCATTAAGACATATTTTAGGGAGAACATCACAACAAATAATAGTGCATTCTAACCAAAGCTACAAGATCTTAATTTTACCAAATATCTCAGCACATATCACACTCCTAGGCTCTTTACATCACACCGAACATAAAAAGTCAAAAACCTTGCTACAAAAGCTTTGAGCCTCATCAAAACTAACTAACTCGTAAAAAATCTTTTGAATTCTACAAGACATTAGCTAGGAGATAATCTTACACAACAGAGACACGGAAAGTACAAAAAGTCAACTATGTGGGATCTGAGGATAATGCAGATCTTGGTAAAAGTCAACATACTGATGTTCTCTTAAAGTCAAAGATTGGAAGAAATCAAAATAAATAATGATCCCACCAGACTCGTGAAAACACTATAGTAACCAAACACACCCAACCAACGAACCAAACGAGAAACCTCATTCATTAAGGCAGTGAGTTCACATTGTATGAATATCCCAAATTAGTTGAAACATTCTTCAAATTGGACCACCCAAAATTAAACGTTTTCTTATTTGGAAATATTTTTCATACAAAACCATTAAAATACCGTTACTTACTTTATATCACGCCAACTCATCTCATCATCATTACTTTTTTTTCTCTCACTTCTCTCTCTTACACACTTACAAAAACAAAAAATCTCATCCTCTACACCATTCAACACATAAATTTTCATGTCGGGTCAAAACATTCCATTTAACTGAGACGGAGGGAGTTACACATAATTAGAGGGATCAAAACAACTTTAAAACCCAATCAGCTACAATCCATACGACAAGGGTGGATAATTCTAGCCATTAAGACATAACAAAATCTGAAGGCAGTACAAGTGAGAAAGTGAAGGGCGAGAAAACGAATGAAAACACGAAGGGAGTTCAAACCTGAAGAACCCAGTGGGCACAGCTCAAGAATCTAGCAACGCCCAATGCAAACACGTAATGCGCCGTAAATGGTTCAACAATCTGGAAATCAATCAATAACTTAGTCGCAAGGCCAACTATTCCGGCTTCAAAATCATCTTCAAAAAATGCGAAGGGTAATACCTTCGTATTCTGCATGACACGCAATTGGGGAAGCACCGCAACAGCTTCCAAATAAACACAGAATGCCCACGATATTCTGTTGACATAATGGTGGGAGGTTGACGGGTGAACAACTAATGCCAAAACAAGGCAAGGCACCAGCTGCGGGAAGATGGAAAAAACATAAGTTAGAAGCAGCAGCAGCAGAACAGTAGAGTGAAGTGTACAATGCCAACAATATTGAAAAAAACATAATCAGTAAGATAGGGTACTAACATCAAAATGGGCAAATGGAAGATAATGCATAAAATTGCCCATGAGAAAATAAAAGCTCAGCCATTGTGGTTACCGTACGCAGACAAAAAGGGGCAAATGGAAGATAACTCGTAAAATTGCCCATGAGAAAGTAAACGCTCAGCCCTTGTGGTTACAGAAAAAAATAACCCTAATAGTGCACTGTAACGGTGTAACCCAAGCTACAAGATCATCCGATAACAGACTTCGCAGGAGAACGTCCCAACAATAGCAAGATCGGGTTGTTACTCTCAGGGGAGGAACCAGAACATTTTAATGAGGGGGGCCGGTCAAAACAGAAAAATAAAAAAAAATACTAGAAGATTGCATGTGTTAGCACATAAGAAAAAAATTGAAAAAAAAAAAATACTAGAACACTCGTAATATTTTCTCTTTTCAGGAAAAAATTGTATTAGCACATAAGAAAATATTATTATATCATGTTATGTTTTGATGCTCTAAATTGAAAAAAAACAATGAATAGTCTATGAGTTAGATAAGCAAATATTTTTTTAAATGAAACCAATGACCAAAAAAATACAAGGAAAACCTCATTACAGAATACAGTTTTTTGTATCACCCCCTTAGAAAAATACAACAATAAATCAAACCTATATCCCATCAAATGGGATCAGCTACATGAATACGACGACATCATTTAAATCTATCATGTACATAATCTTCTGTAAGATTATAATACGTCATATCATACTTCAAGATTTCTCTCATGGTCTTTTTAGGTCTCGCTCGTTCTCTCTTGACATGTTATAATGTGCAAACTTCACATCTCCATCGAAAATTATGACTAGTCTGCATTTCACATGACCATACTATCTTAGTCGTGACTTCTTCATCTTATCTTCTATTGAAGCCACGCCCATTTTCTGTCTGATAACTTCATTTCATATCCCATCTATTCTTATATGTCCACATATTCACCTTAACATTTTCATCTCGTTTACATTCATCTTCTGTACATGCTGTCACTTAATTGTCCAACATTCTGATCCATACAGCATCACTGATCGAATAACTGTCATGTAAAATACTATTATATTTTTCGATGCTCTAAATTGAAAAAAACAATGAATTGTTTACAAGTTAGATAAAGAAAAAAAGAGTTTTTTCAATAAAAGAAAGAACCAATAACCAAAAGACTACAAGGGAAACCTCATTTAAATTTGAGAAAAAGAAATAATGAAACAAAAAGGCCTGAATTTGAAAAGAGAGAAAAATTTTTGGGGGAAAACAATGTCAAACGGCAGAGCGCAAGCCCAATTCGTGTTTCCTCATTTAGGAAAAGGGAAAAGGATTCCTTTAAAAAAAAAGGGAAAAGGAAAGAAAGAGGAGCCCAATTAAGAAAAATATTTGTCTAAGCCCAAAATGAAAAGCAGCTGCCAACCGTCGAACTCAGCACCTCGTTCAACAAAATCAACAGACAAACCAACAAAGCAAGCTAGCTTCTCAAACATTTACCCGGAAAGTAAGTAATTATTGTAATTATTATTCTTATAAATCTATATATACCTATGGACTTGCCCGAACCATGGGAGGGGCCGGGGCTGCCACTCGCCCCCCGTTCCGCCCATGGTTACTCTGATGATATTCTAGGGAGCCGATCAGGAAAATCCTAGCAGAAATAGTTTTGCATTTATGTGCAGGAATCTCCAGTGAAGGAAACAAAGAGTATTTTTTCGACCGAGAATCCTAAAATCCTGCACATGTCAACCGATCAAGATACCGGTTTGGCAAGACTTAATAACAGCATCGAGTTCAAGAAAAAATAATTCTGCAATGACTTTTGTGACGTACATAATATCTCATAGCTGAATGAAATAGCGGGAATTCAACATAAACTTTACCACATTGTTTAATTGAACATTACCCTATATAAGATGTTGAAGAAAAACACTTCTTTGGTTTAGAGCATATCTAGTCAGAATACATTTTCCTCTTTCAAATCCGGCATCAAACGGGAGCCTTTACCATTAGTTAAGTTGATGTTGAGTTCATGCATGGAACATAGATAACAATATCAGAGGCACTCAAGTAACTGAATGAATATGATAAAGCAAAAGCTAAGAAGCTGAGTAGCAAATGCTCACCACATAATAAATTGGAAAGTTGTCCTTATCCTGCATGTATGTAGGCTTCAACTTAAACCGTATCATATATATAACCCACAACGTTGTAACCAAGGTTGCAGAATCAAGTAGAGTGTGTATATCATACTCCATTACAAAACTACAATAGAGTCGAACTGCTAAGAAAATTGCTGTCAGCTCCTGAGTCTTCAACGAGAGCCCTGAGAATAAACCACAGTTCCAACAAATAAGAGAACAGCAGCGAATAGAAATAAACTCAACCAGGGCAAAGCTTAGGTAAGACGAACCTTCAAGAAATAAACGATCTAATAGAATCTACTATGAAACAAATAATCAAATAGAATCTACTATGAAACAAATAATCAAATAGAATCTACTATGAAACAAATAATCAAATACATACGAATGCAAAAGAATGCTTCCGAATTAAAAAAAAGATCAAGTTTTTAGACCAATATGCCGTGACAATGTGGCTTGTGAGTACACAAAGCCATGAAAGAAAATCAGAAGTTGCCCGTAAACCTTTCTCTTTAACCTAGAAGACGATCAAATAGACTAATAAAGCATCTGGTTGGTAGCAAATGGACCTTTAATTTTACGTATAACTCTACCGTTCCTTTATTTCGCTTACTAGTAACCCTAAATACCTTAATTCATCAGAGACACCTTTTCTATTTCGTTTTCCCAAACCTACTTGTCAAATCCCAAGCAAAACCCCAAGTAGGATTCATCTCAACTCATTGACACCTTGGAATCGAGCTCAACGCTATCAGGAAGTATCCATGACCACGAAGATCAACTCCAATTGTAAAATTTTCAACTCAATTGCAAGCACGACCATTACATTTACATCAATCCATCGAAGCACACCATCAGAAATTCACTCCATTCTCCATTCTCCCACCATTCCATACAACTAAATCAACCTAAACAAACAACACATATCAAAATGCATAAACCAATTCAACCCCAAATCCCATCACTACCTTTTCAACAACACACCCAATTCCCAATTCCCAAACCCTAATCCCAATTTCCCCCAAAATCAAACCCAGAACCCCTAATCCCTCAAATTCAACCCAAAGATTAAAACTTTAAACCCCAAGATCCAATTTTTTCCCATTACCAGCACAAGTTTTCTCCTTCATGAGCTTATAAATAAGAACCGAAATCCCCATAGCGTGAACGGCCTCGGCGGCGACAAACAAATTGTCGTGATCATGCACGATTGCGCGAAGCAAAACCAGCGCCGCCATGCCAGAAACCACGGCGAGAAACGCCTTCACCTTCGGCGGCTGCCTCTTCATCCACATCGTCACCGCGTGGATCGGCCTCTTCGGTGG
>JAOVYX010022873.1:0-14132 GCA_035668315.1 Drosera spatulata
GGATGATTCTGCGCCGAGTCCACACCCAAAAGTTCATTCCCACTTTCAAACTCGCTAACGCGCTGATCACGAAATCTCTACCAACGACATGCCTTCACCCATCAAGATCATCTCCAGCTAATTTACTCCCATAAATTCAAAACCAACTTCATATTTTGACTTTCAATATCTAGTTATGCCAGCGTGATTCTATGATTACTACTAGTAATATCTAGTTCTGAATTTGAGTAGGATTGGATTCACGAGTGATATGGGGAGGAAAATACGTAGAAGGGATAAAGCTCTTTCAATAACTGTTTTTTTTTTTTTTGTCATTAATCTCTTAAAAAAACCTATTTTTTTGTCTTTTGAATCAATCTAAATGAAACCCTCCGAACATTTATTTTTGTTGTTATACGTTGATAACTGTCTTAGATTAACCGAGAGTCCAATTGAAAACTTGCACTTAAACAAATGTCTCTATCATTTCTATGGTCTCCAACTAGTGTCTCTGTCCTGAATTATTTACAAGCCGTTTAAAAAACACATAAATTTGATTTGCGTCGAGAGATAATAAAATATTATTTTTTAAAAAATTATCGTGAAATATTAAGGATAATTTAAGTTATGTATTTTAATCTGATTTTAATTTCATAATTTTTTTATATCATTAAAACAACAAAAGAAAATTTTTAAATGTATATCGAATGAAATAATGATCGAAAATGTTATCTTTAATATAAAACTAAGGAGTAATACATCAACTAACCAACAAAACAACATTACACCTCTTCAATCTCTTCTTCCAAACAGAGACTTGTTCTTCCTCTCCCTTCATTGACATCACTCCATCACCTTCCGTTGCCGGGCCAACTCCTCTCACACCAATATAAAAATGCCCACCATCACAACATCAACCTCACCAACATCATCATCATCACCGCCACCACCTCCTACTACGTGCAAAGCCCGCGACACAACCCCGACACAATGGCCATCAACTCCCAACACTCCACCCCGGTGGCCTCCCCGCCTCGGAATTCCTCCTACAACACCCGCCACCACTCCTGTGACTCATCGTCGTCTTTAGCCAGGTTCTCTGGGAAGATGAAGGGTGGAAGAAATGATCAGGTTGATAGGAATAATCGGTTTAATGTGTTAGAAGAGGAGGAGGAGGAGGAGGAGAGGCTGCTGTTTTATAGGGAAGGTGATGGGGGACCGAAAGGGTGGCAGACTCGGTGGTATTTTGTAGTGTTTGTGGTGGCGTTCGTGATTCTGTTTTCGTTTTTCTCGCTTGTTCTTTGGGGTGCTAGCCAGAATCATAGACCGATTGTCACCATGAAGGTAAACGATGATCATCAGAAAAATATATCTGTACCGTAACATAGCTCCTTATAGGAGCGTTGGTACTCGGAGGGGAATCCACGATATCTGGTCACATATGCTTATACCAAGCTGAATCAACTCTACTAAGAGTTTGATGGAATGAAGAAATTTTGTTTTTTTCTTTGGTAAAGTTTCAAGGGAAAGGATGAATTTGAGTTGATTAACTCAGTTCCTGGTTGTTTTGTATGATGATGATGGCAGAGTGTTGAGTTTGAACAATTTGATGTACACCCGGGGATGGATTACACTGGAGTCGCCACAGCCATATCGTCCTTGAATGCTACTGTGATGCTGGTCTATCAGAACACGGCTCGGTTTTTTGGGGTTCATGTGAAGTCAACTCCGGTTGAGATCCTGATCGAGGACGGCCTCCCTATCGCATCTGGAACTGTAAGTGATTCCCATATACCTATAGGCATATGATGGCAGAATCAAGGAATCAGATAAGAAGATGAAAGCTGATTGAATGAGGGGGAATGAAATTGCTTGTTATTGACTTTAAATAATGCTTATGTACATACTAAATATAGCTGATGCTAAGAGGAACGAAGATATACTCCAGAAAAATCAAGGGAGAATAATACATCTAAGCAATTTGTATGCCACTGAAAGATAAAGAGCATATATTCACATTGTGCTATTTGCTGAGAGCACATTTCCCATTTGTGTGAGTTTTGAGACCTAATGATCAGCCTTGCTTGTTTGAGTTCGAAATGATGGAGAAGAACCCAATATGAAGAGAAAATCTCCCCTCCCCATGACGAATATTATCTTTTCCCGATGAGGTAGAATTGCTACGTCATTTTATCAACATGCGTATTACAGGGACATAGCATAGTATTGCTTTGTCTCTGATTGGTTTGGTCTAGCATTCGCTATTTGATAACCTAAGTAACTTACATTTGCTGTTATTCGAATCTGTGAATGCAGATTGATAACTTCTATCAGGAGAGGAAGAGTGAAAGGGACATCATGGTGCGGGTAGCAGGAAGCGGTATTCCTCTATACGGCGCAGGATACACCTTGAGCACGCAGAATGGAGCGCCAACTTCACCGGTTCCAATCACCATTAGCATAACGTTTCGATCCAGAGCCTACGTCTTAGGCAAGCTGGTGAAAACCAAGTTCTACAAATCTATAAACTGCACCGTGATCATGGGCCCAAACAAGATGAACACCGCCCTTTCTTTGAGTAAAAATTGCACTTACTCATAAAACCGATTTTACAGGTTTTTGTATACAATGGACCAAAATTCATTAGGCATCTGTATGGTTTAAAAGGGCAGCGTTGTTATACGAGTTCATAGACTATTCTTGTATAATCTGAGTAATCACTTATAGTATTGGCTGTTTGAATCTTTCTACAAAGAATCGAAGCTTGTTCTGTCGTCTGTATGTCTGGTTGCTCCAGCAGTGTCGGTGCCCGATGCTTATTGCTCTGTTGCTTATTGTTCCAAACATGTACGTCGCAACTTCTGCTCTGTTATGCAGGAAAGTATATGACTATTGAGTTTTTTGCACACGCAGGACAACTGTTGTCGGCGACCAACCACGAAAGCTATGGATGAACAAAACGAATTATCATATGCAATGATCGAAACAGACTATTTCGCCTAGCCGTGCCTAGCCATGACCATATATTAGAAGTAAAAACTCGAAAGCGAAAAAGATAAAGTTTCAGTGGGAATGGAATTACTAGTGAATCTTTGTGTGGTTGTAAAAGACTAGACTTGGATGGCAAAGGAGAAGATGGTAAGCAACTTCTTCGCCTAGCAATTCATCAACGTGTTCAACTTGATGGTGTTCAGACTCAGGTGGTGGCTGCACATCACACATCTGATATTCCTTCGCATCTCAATCCACACATCAAACCCATTCCTATTCCAATCCGAAACAGTCAACCAGTTCGTTGGTGGTTTAATAACGAACGATTTCACCTCAAGAATATCAATAATATATCTTTTGAGATTCCGTTTTCAATTTTAAAAAATAAATCATTCAAAATAAAAAGTCCTTAACATATATTTTCGGATCGATCATTACTAATGATAATTATCAACTTGTTTAACCTATAACGCGATTAGATAATCATAAGGAACAGAGAATTGAGGATGAAATCATGGTCATATCATTACCATAAACTGGCACCCAAATACATGAACTGTACACTTTCCCTTCAATTTACATACTCTGCTAAGAACATCAAAATCAGCTAAAACAAACAAAATCCCTTAATCAAGGAAACTAATCTCACATCAAAAATTCACTTCCTAATCTCACGTGTTCTCACCGGACCCGAATCCAGTCACCGGAATCAGACCAATCCGGCACCTGATCACCCGCCAACTCCTCAATCCTGCCGGAAACATCCCTCAAACACCACAACGACTCACATTCCAATGAGAACTCAATCCCATCTGACGAAGAATACTCCGACGACAATGTCAATGTCTCGGAATCCGGGAACTCCATCGGACACCTAGGCGACGACGATGCCTTCTCATCACCATCGATCTTAGACAGATCAACGATCAATTCATCCTCGTTTAACCCCGAAAGAAACACATGATCCAATAACATCTTAGCAGTCCACCTCTCACTTGGGTCTCTAACAAAACACTTCTCAAGAAAGTCCCTCGCCGCCGTGGAAATCCCGGCGGGGATCTCCGGCGACTCCCCGCGGGTCCCAATCCGATACAACAGTGCGTTTACATCGCACCCCGGCGTGCACCTCCACGCCGGCTTTCCCGTCATCATCTCGATCACAGCGCACCCGAATGCCCATATGTCCGCCGGAGACTCAGATTCCCCGCCTGTGACTGCCTCCGGCGACATATACATTGGAGTTCCCCTAAAAACATATTTTCCATTATTTTCACCCGATTTCTTGGCAAGCCCGAAATCTGCTATCTTCGCGACTTCTCCATCGTCGAATAGAAGTATATTCGCTAGCTTGATGTCGCAGTGCACGAACCCGTTGTTATGTATGAAATCAAGTCCTTTAAGTATACTCTTCGCGTAAACCCTGACTTGATGATAGGAGACTCCGTTCCTGTGATCGGATAGGTTTCCGTCCGGTGCAAACTCGAAGAACAAGTTGTACAGCTTGCGACCGTTCTCTAATGTAGTCTCGTCCCCTAGGAACTTTACCACGTTGGGATGCGACGGTAGTCGTGACAGTATCTCCTTCTCGTTCTTCAGCGTGCTCGAGTTGGATGCCTCCGATGACTTCACGACCATAAGGTCGGATTCAGTGCCAAAAGACGAGGAAGATCTCTTGGCGGGTATAGCGAGGTTTACTGTGGCGAAGCTGCCTCGACCCACCACGCCGCCACGGAGCCACTTCTTGATCATGATAGTAGTGATTGATCAAAGTAACAAAGTTTGATGTTGTTGTAGTTCTTGTTGCTTGGGTTGGTTTTGTTTTGTTTTTTTTTCTGTGGTTTGATGATGAACAAGGAAAGTGAGGGGTTTGGGGGATTATATACGTGTGAATGATTTGGTGTGTGAAATTTTTGGGATCAAACGCTGTATCGTGTGTGGGAATTGAAGCACGTGATAAATGAAAATAGGCTGTGGGGAATTTATTGTATTTCATTTATTTATCTGAATTTGTTTGGTGTGGGTTTGATTTTTTTGGGGAGTAAAATAAAAGAAACGTGGATGAGATAGGATTAGTAGTAGCAGCGTGATAGGAGAGTGATTAGAGAAAGTGTGGTATATTCCTTTTGTGGGTTTTTGTTTTTGTGGTTGCTTTGCTTCTACTCGCCCCTCTACGCGGACTTAACTACGACGGTGGAGTTCGCTCGTACGGTCGCAGATTAGTACCCTGAACGTGTTTCGGTTTAATCTTTTTTTTCCTAATCTTAATTAGGAAAGTATTTTTCGCAATTGATGTAATATCAGTCAAAATTTATCCCATCGGTTTTCTGCTCTACAAACTAGGGGTGGAGTTAAAAAAAAAATAAAAAAAATCAAGAGGACATGCTCTTCATGCCAAAAGAAAAAGATGATATAGGTGACAATAAATGACATATGTTAGATAAGAAAGATTATACAGTCAATATTACATAATCGTTCATTTATGAGATTGACGGTCAAAATTTAAAAATTTTCGAGTCTTTCGGGATTCTTTTTTTCGGAAGGTTTTTTTTATACATCCGGGATTCTTTTTTTAGGAAAGCATTTTGTTTATACATCCAGGATTTTTTTTCGAAAGATATTTTTTTATACATCCGGGATTTTTTTTTTGAAGGTATTTTTTTTATACATCCGAGATAATTTATCCCGGAATTCAGGATTTTTTTTATCAGATAGGGATGAGTTTAAATTTAATCCACTTGTTCATTTTTTCAAATGAACGGCTGGTTTTTTTTTTTTGGTGGTTAAGATTACGTATCCAACGTATGCCATTTATCATCACCCGATTTTTATATTGCTTTAGAATTTAAATTATACCACATATATTTATGTAAATTATTTGCTTTATTTTATCAGGCTTAATTTCATTTTGGTTAAATTTAGTACTTTCTCCGTTTGATAATATAAACAACATTTGTCTATTTGGATCGTCCCAAAATATATACAAAATATCATATTTAGTAATCTTTTCATATAAAAAAAATCAAAATAATCATCATCTGCTACACTACACCCACTATCACCTCTCACAATACAGTAAATCTCATTATCATCACAAAAATATTTTTTCTTTATCAAATTTTACTCAAATTTAACATATAAATAAATTTATATATCGGATCAAATCGTTTATATTTTTTGAAACGGAACGAGTAGTTTAGATAATTTCCATCTTGGATTAGAGATCTACCCTGGGTGGATTCGAAGATCCAAAAGTTTGTTCATTCTTGTCTGTTTTCTGATTTTGTTTGTATTATGTCGTCATTTGATACTCACATTGCTGTGTTAGGGTCGCATGACAAATTCTATGCTATGTACTTCAATTGTTCAATCGTACCTCGAGTGTTGCTTCTTTTGTTAGTATATTAGATTCAATAGTGACCAAATAGTAATGAACTAGATGTTGGATGGAGTTCAAAATATTCAAGGTAATTAATCAGATTCATGGAATATTGATAATAAGTGAGAAAGTTTCTGAGTTAGTGTGAAAATTGAAAGCAAACATTTTATTTTTGATACTGTAATTTGAGTATTTTACAGACCATGACACAGTAAATTTAGATATCAATTAAATCCCAAAACCAGAGGTTTTTTATGTTTCATTTAATTTTGGGATGCATTTAATTGACTCAGAGAAATTAAATTATGTGGACACCATGCTATAATATTGCTAGCCTAAGCATTGCCTATTCATGTGTTTGTCTCCTCTTTGTCTTCAAGTCAATTATACCATGCGCACAATACGAATCCAATGTGTAAATTCTTGGTTAATTACATAATTTCTCTAAATCAAGTAATGAAATCCTATGATTTGTGTTATAATCATAAGAATCTCGTGCCGCTTATATGTTGATTGAGTCTATTCATGACTAAAGATTGTCGATCTAATTAATGTTTAGATTATGGACATATCAAATTTCTCATGGCAATCGATCAAGTTCAATTATGTCAATGATTTCACTGCATTCCTTACAATAGACACGGAAAATATGAGGTTACAAAAATTATAAGTACAATGTAGTCAAAGTAATTTCTAATTAGTCATCACGTAATTTGCAATTCCATTCCAAGATAAACTCATCCTTGACTCCTGCCTATACCATGACAAGCCTAATTTGAATGTTCGCATAATGCGGTCAAATACAAAGTTCTCAACTATAGAACTACATATATCCGATTGTCATGCGAACACGCTTAAGTTATGATTTGTTTCTTTAAAAAGTAATCGAGTTGATGTTCACATCAACGATAATTGATTGCAATCTGAATACAATCAGGTTCTTATTCTTACGAGAAAATTAACTAACAATCAGGTTGATATGAACATCACCTATCCTAGTTAAGTTCAGATTTCAAACCCTGATCACAATGCCACCGGATTGGCGTATTGGCAAACCGGAATATAAAGCCCGAAGCTCGACATGTCTATCATACTCATCTGAACTTGATGGTCTGGAATATACTAATATCATACCAAAAAACAGACATATGAACATGTATTACATCTCATAACATATGGTTCAGCTTTGGTCCAGCAGCTTCACTGAAAAATGACGTTGTTGATATCACCTGAGCTCATACAATACAAGTAACTTGCTAAATTTGAAACAGCATTGCATCAGCAACAGCAAAGAGCAGAGTATTTGCAGCAGCAGCGTATATATCACATATCTATGTGTAGAGGAGGATATGAAGAATTGAAGCACCATGGTTGGGTGAGTTTGCCAACAAGGGGAACAACGTGCAGTTAATGTGTGCACAAATTGTGAATAGTAATGCAAACGAGCAGTAAATATATGTTTCTGTGCACAATTCCATGACGTCAGATGACGTAACATCCGCAGTAAATGACATGGAATTTTTGTTGGAAAATGGAATCTATAAAAAAATTTATAAAAGAATAATTCTGGATCTCAACTAATGGGTTTCTGGGTGCGCTGCAATTTTAGACATGGTCGAGTGGAACAGAAATCGTATTGTCAAAGTTACAAATTTTTATAATATTATGATCTGAGCGGCAATGAGGTTTAAACCAAGATAGAAAATTAAAGAACTTATAACTTGTAAAGGTCATTTCATTTCTCTGGACCGGCCACGACACGTTGCTATGCCACTTTCGCTTAATCCTGTTCTATAGTAAGGATACGTATACGTCGCATAAGTATCACTTGTTTTCGAAGGAAAAAGGTTCGAACGCGGTCGGTGCTTACGAGTGCTGGGTTCAAATCCTGGGCCAGGTTAGCTAGGATAGTAACAGGTGAATATGTGATCAATGCTTCGTGTCAAACAAACCAAAAGGAGAAAAAATGACCAAAAAGTATTCCATCTATAGTATTAGGCTTTTGGAATTCGGTTTATTATCAGAGCACAATGAACATATGCTGGAAATTTCATTTGCCCCTTAGTCCCCCTATGATACCCCTTTCAATCTCAAATCTGATACATTATTGTCTCTATTTACCTTGGCATCGACAACGTTTCGAAATATGGGTTCAGTTTACATATGATCATAGGATCTTATTAATGTGCTGCTTAGTTCTATGTCGATGTCTCTCCCGTAAACCACCATTGTCTTTAGCATCGGTCGACTAGACTAGGCTCTTAAACTTTATGTTACTAAACTCTAGCTTGGTTCGAGTTGAACAGAGTGAGCCAAGGTCAAGATAACAGTAGAGTTGACTCGTTTTCTCTTATATTATTAGTAGTATTAGAGTTGACTCGTTTTCTCTTATATTATTAGTAGTATTAGTAGTAAGCCTATAGGTATATTTCAACATTTCCAAACAATATCTGTGATAGAATTGTCCGAGTTGTTAATTATTTGGGCAGTCCAAGAATGCATGCCTGCATATACTTTGGGTTTGCGTCTTTGAGCAGGTAGCTCATTAGCCCAGTCCAGTTAGAAGTTTGGGTCCTTACCCATGATAAAGAGCCCAATCTTACTCTTATGTGCCGTAACAGTCTGATCCACGTTCAAAATGTCACTTCTGATAATTGTGCGGAAAAGTGTATAAAACCCGAAGAACGATTCAACGATGAGTCAATGGCTCATCCAAATTTAAAACATATAGAGATAATCCCTGGTCAACTCATTTAAATGATTTTTTTTATGATAATTTGAACTTTTTTTAAAATTAACAAAAAATATATATATTATTCTCTTATGAATTTTTTTAATATAATTTTATGATAAAATAATATCATTTTTTTTTGATAAAAAATATCCCTCTCTTATATTTAACAAAATTATATAAATATATTTTTTTTCATTTTCTTCTGACAGAAAGATAAAAGACTTTCTTCTAAAACACTTCAGGAATTAAATATCGTTTCCGCTAATTATACACATCGCCAAAATGCACCCCAAAGTTACAACTAATAAACAATCACACAAACACAAAATTACATACATAATCAACGAGTAATTGATTACATTACACTAGGCAATAGAACACGAATACAAATCTAACATCAACAAAATTAAACATCAATTAATTATCGAAATCATAGCCACAGCGATTACACTAGCCACTAGGCATCATCAGTGCACCACACCACAAATCCACCCACAAAATCGAGCCGAGTTCATCTCCTGCACCTGGTGATCGCGGCACACCCCCGATAGTACGGTCTCACAGGCCCACTCGCCTTGTAACAGTTATGAGTATAGTACGACCGGCCGGACCGGGCCGGGCAGGGGATCCGGTTCGCGGCGAGGGCGGCGTACGAGATGTAGTAAGTGACTCTCCCCCAGTACAGCATAGATCTCCTCGTTTCTTCATCATCATCAACATCGAGATCGAGAATGTTCTCTGTGTACTTGGCGTTGGCCTCGGAATCGAGAAACATCGTCGTCGCCGATGAAGATGAAGATGATGACAACGGCCACTCGATGGTGGAGTTGGAGGCGGCGGCGGCGGCGACGGCGAGGAGGATGAGGATGAGGAGGAGGAGAGGTGGGTGAGAAGAGGGCGACATTGTTTGGGGTGAGTGTTTGAGTTTTTTGAGAGAGTGTGGGAGACAGCTGTGGAGTTAAATGCAGAGGAGGAAGATGAGGAGGAGGAACGTGGTGTTGCAGGTATTGTGTATAGACTCAGGACTATTGTCTTCTGTTTTTTCCTTTTCCCCCACCATACTGCTCCTCATGCCTTGATTCTCGTGTCCTTATTTGCGTGAGTACTGTGTAACGGAAGAAAAGTGAAGTGAAATATGAGAAGGCGGCCCGGGACTGTGCGGTAATGCACATAATCGTTTAAATTATTCTTGAACTAATCTTAAACAAAAAAGGCTAGTATTATATGAATCCCGTGGCTGTGACGGATGAGAAGTGTTGAACAGAATGTTCTTTGCATCTGTTATTATTTATACATCTTTACCTTCTGAGACAGCGAAGTATTCATATTATCAATATAAGTGTTGGATTTTCAAGCTACGTAGAACAATGGAGATTAAAATGACCATCAAATTTTCAAGCTTAAAGTGGCCCTTAAGAGCAAATCTAATATAAGTCAAATGTGGTTCTATATCTATAACTTAACATTAGAATTCAAAAATAATATTTCAATCATGAGTCAAATACAATGATAAAATAGAACTGACTCAAATTTTGTTTATCATATTTGAGTATATTCATTCTTATCATATCATCTTTTCATTTAAGAATCACCTGAAATTATGTGATTTTTAAATAAAACCAAGCATTGAAACAAGATTTTTACTCTCTTCGTTTCAATATAAACAACGGTTTGATCCGACACGTAAATTTATGTGCATGTTGAATTTTTATAAAATTTGATGAAAAAAATATTTTTTTAATGATAGTGTGGTTTACTGTAACAGCTGTGAAAGAAAATAGTGGATGTATTATAACAGATAATGATTATTTTGATATTTTTTTATGTGAAAATGTTATTAAATGTGATTTGTTATATATATTTTGAGACAATGTAAATAGACAAATATTACTTATATTATGAAACGAATGTAGTATAATTTTGAAATCATTTGATTTTAAAATATAATTATATTGTTATAGAATAAAATCAAATATGAAAATAAAAATTCTATAATTTAGACACAAAATTATATCAAAAAATACCCTTATTTTAATTTTAATTCTATGGTTGGAATTGATTTAACCGAGCATTTGTGCCTTTGGAATTCACCGGACGGGCCTCTAAACCCACGAGGTTGCAGATGCAGTCTTGGCAATTGCAGTTCCCAACGTCCCACACTCCCCACACGGTCAACACTCTCACACTAACCGAGTCACCGTCGCAGAGGAGGTTTTCACCATTGGAGAAGCGAGAGGGGAAGTGCTATCTTGTTCGAGAATTGCACGTATTGACGTCTTTTCTACCCGCCATGGACGCATCTGTTATGGCTTCGCATGGGATTATGCTCCAATAGATGTGGGGAAAAAAAGGAGATGGCTGGCAAGGAATAAATAGGAAGCGAGCAAAGCAGATGGTTCCATGCTTCTGGCTGTATCATATGATTTCGCAGGAGCAGGAAAGTCCAGGTACTGCTCATGTTCATCAAACAATGGAACTGATGTTCACCCTAATTTATTTGTTGTATTAAGTTCCGTGGTGTTTATTTTGTTTGTATGGGAGGGTAATATGTTACACTTTCGGAATTCCTCTGCACTGATCACAGAATAGAAATCCAAGGATCCAAAAATCCTAGTATCTCTCATAAAATCTTCAAGGAAGTTGTTCCTGGTACCTGCCTGGCTCTGAAAATACTGAAAATCCTTTTCAAGACAAATTTTAGAAAGAAATGTTCAGGTGATATCATTTCTTGAAAGAAATCGATAATATCATCTTAAACATTCGAGGAATAAGTACTACACCAATCATCATGCAGTTTCTACAATACGATCCTTCACTTTACACTTTCTGTTGCTCTTCGTGAACCTTTCTTCCTTGGGTTGATCCCTCAGGTTCTTTGATCTTCGAGGCAAGTGGCACATCCTGTATTAGATTCTCCGAATTCAGGTAAGATGAGCCAGATCCCCAGGTAGCGGCCTCCTTAGCCAAGCTCTTCCACTCCATGGCTTTGTTTTTCATCTCTCTCCCCTTTTCGCCTTCCATCATCTCCCCCACTTGCTTCTCAATCTCCTCCCTCTTTGCTTCACTGTTGATTTCCATCCCTATACCCCATTTCTTGCACGTATACCAACAGTTGGTCTGCTGATCCGCAAAGAAAGGCCAGCAGATCATTGGCACCGCGCTAGAGATGCTCTCTATCGTCGAGTTCCATCCACAGTGTGTGAGGAACGCCCCAATTGCCGGGTGGCTTAGCACACTCTCCTGGTCACACCAGGATGCCATAAGTCCCCTTCCTTTGGCCTCCTCCACGAATCCAGCTGGTAGTTTAGAGGCGTCCCCTGAGACAAGGTCTGGCCTTTTTATCCATAGGAAATAGTGCTTGCTGTTGGCAAGCCCCCAAGCAAACTCTTCGAACTGGGAGGGAGTCATCACCGTGATGCTTCCAAAGTGTATATAGACCACTGAGCCTGGTTGTCTGGCATTGAGCCAATGTAAACAGGCAGGCTCTTGCTTCCATAGATTAGAGCCTAATGATTTGGTCTCTATATGGTCATCTTGGATTTGGTTTACCAAAAGGTGGACCGGACCAATGGGGTAGAGAGGTGGGAAGTTAGGAGAGAGGGAGGATATCACATCTCTGTCAAGGGCAGTGAATGTATTGAAGATGATAGCAGAAGTTGTTCGTTGTATTCTCTCTATCGTGTCAATAGCAGTATTGAACAGGAAATCATTTGGGTCAGTTGTCCTGATGAAGGTAGGAAGATACTTCAAGGTGATGCCTTCCATGCCAGGTATCCAGTCTATCAGTGTCCAAGTACCCATTCGTGAAGCCACTTTCGTCGGCATTTTTCAACCATGTTAAATATCGAGCTTGCGACGAAATAAAATCCAACTTATTTGGAGCTAGTGAAGGGTGCTGCAATTACCTTTTATTATGACATGAGTAACGAAATGATGGTAACGGAGGATTATGATGATAATGATGTTGGCTATGAAAACAGTAGCATGTCTTGGACAGGAGGAGCTGGCTCACAATACTTTGCTACACAAGACACAGATCATGGATATTGCCAAGAGAATGACATTTAGGAAAGAAAAATTTTGCTGGCAATGAGAGTTGTAGGAGTTCTCTTTCCAACCGTCATGGATACCAAGGTTTTCAAGAGCAAATCCAGAATTTGAATTTAGGTAGGGAGTTGATAGGCAATGATATAATATTTCTGCCTCTAAGAGTTGTGGTTCTAACTTGTATTATGATGGGTCATATGGAATATCTTTGGGGATAAGTCGGACTACTAATGGTAGTGCACAATTGCATATCATGATCTTGATCCTATATACTAATACTATAACAATCCCGCAAGAGGTAACATAGTTTTGTATGATTACTTCACATCTACTCAAGGTTATAGTGACTTGTCTTCAGGAATTAGTGGCAACTTCAGATTATTAGGAGGGAGAATGATTACCTTTCAGTGGCACATAGCCTTTTTCAGCAAGATAACGGTACTGTGAGATGCCTAGGAATGAACAGGCACTGGGGGAGTATATGATAATCTCAAGCTCTCTTCCCACCCCAGACGTGAACCTTACCGCAGAATCTGTGATGATGCAGGACACTGGTGGCACGCCGGAGGTAGCTGTGTCGTTGAGCGTTGAAAGAAGCTCCCTGAATGGGCCTCCACTCGTTCTCTCCATGGACATGCCAAGGGCAGTAATGTCCTGTGTAACATCATCATTATCAGCCGGTGGGAGTCCATCTGGAATCGACTCAAATCTGAAAGAAGGAATCCAGCGAGTGCGAGCCACGAGACCGTAGTAGACCGTTACGGTTGTACTCCGTGTTGACGAAGGTTATGTGAAATCCCTTGATGTAGAGGAGCTTTGCCAGCCTCAAGATGGGATTTATGTGCCCTTGAGCTGGGTATGGTACGCATACTGCGTGAGGTTTATCCTCCATGGCGGAGATATGACAATTATGTATATGTTTTCTCCTTAATCTTTTTTTTAAAACCCTTGTTGGTGGTCTAGAGCATCACACGTTGTGTGTTTTGGCTCACCATTTTCATTCTC
>JAOVYX010022874.1:0-14129 GCA_035668315.1 Drosera spatulata
GGTCGACGTGAGCTACTCAACTCATGACATGCCTGTTGTCCATAGCGCGATCCCCACATATCAACATGAAAATTCGCAACCGCACAGACTGAGCATCTAAAATCCCATCATGGCCTCATCGAATCATCGAAACAACACCTCAAGCAAGCATCAACAATGGAATCGATTCAAATCAACAAAGAACAACAACAAACAATACACATAGCTATCAATACTCAGCCGAACCGATCGAAGAGGGCTGCGAACCTGTGATCCCATTTCTCTTCCTCCCTAACCCGCTCGAAAACTTCGATCTCTTTCCTCGACTCGGAAAATAGCGAATCCATAAACTAAATAAATCCAAATCACAATGCCTGTGAATCGATTATGATAACGCAGCGGTGATCGAGTAGGGGAGGAAATGGGGGGAATGTGAGCCTTCGGTTATCGCGGTGAAGGAAACCTCAACCTTAGTTGATCTGATAGGGGTCATCGTTTAGTTTTTTTCTATACTAAATCAATCCAATTATTTTTGTATCGTTTTATTATATTTTTTTTGTTTTATATCATTGATCATATTTTTATATTTATATCGTTTCAAAATATAACCAACATATCATATTTAATAAATTTTTCATATAAAAAAAATATCTAAACAAATCACGATCTGCCACAGTACACTTGCCATGTCCTTCATCATCTTCGCTCATTCTCTTTCCTAAATCCCATTTACATCCCATTATCGTTAAAAAAAAATACTCCCTCTGTCTCCCAAATAATATAACATATACTATTTTTTATACGTATAAATACAAGTCTCGTTTTCATATCAAATCACGTCTGATCGTCCCGGAACATGTATTAGGTTGAAGTACGTAACTTACACAATCATTGATATTTCACGATGAATTTACAAAAAAATTACGTTTGATCGTCGTTGCACGCTTGTTAAAATGTTACAAACTATATGGGACGGATAGAGTATTAGTTTGTCTCGAATTATTTCCAATGTTTAAATATTCGAAATTTTCCGTATGGTTAAAAATTAAATAAGACAAAAAAAAATTATATAAATCTGTGTATAATAAATATTGCAAAAATTTTAAGATAAAAAAAGATAACATGAGTGAAAATCTGTGTCGATATGTATGGTCATTACAAGAGTGTTGGAACAATAAATAACATTTATTGGTACATTGGACATTAGATAGATTCATATGAATCACATGATTTGCTGGTCAATTATCACATGATTTCTATTGACAAAAATTATCACATGATTTTATAAACAAATCAGAACGTTAAATTACTCCCTCGGTCTCATCCTCTAATCCCTTCCCGTTTCAATTGTACATTTATTTTTTCTTTTCTTTTTAATGAATTTCATAACGGTTAGAATATCAGGATCCGCGGAGGCGATCTTCACCCATGCGTCGTCGATGGAGCCATTTCCCGATCCGATTCTCCGCCACCGAAGAGGTTTTCCGGTGAATGAAAGGTACTCGCCGGTCATTTCCTCCCCTCACTTATTCGCTCTTTACTTTTATTTTTTTTCAATTCTTGATAGTATTATTCTCTATGCTAGCGAGCCGATTTCGTTGTCGTGCCCTAATCGATTCATGATTTGCTGTCGCATTCTCTGCATTAGTCTGTTGATCATCTGGTGATTACTGTATCATAGAGAAATTGGAACTTATTTGTAGGTTCGAGTGATTGAATGGAGATGCGATTTCGTGGACTGCTAGATCACCTTGGCCATGGTTGGATACTTGGATTCGATTTCAATGTGTTGAGAATAGATGGGCTGATCCTCAGAACTTGGTATAAGCAACGTTACAAAAATAATTGAGACAAATGATAAAAAGTAAAAATTGATACCACAGCACGGAGATTTACGTGGTTCATCCCCTCCTTGGATTACGTCCACGAATAATCGATAAGTATTTTCACTATTCAGGTGAATATTACTACTAAGAGAATTTATCTCTCCACTTACTAATTTTATGACATTCGTAGCTTACACATACTTAAAGCAACGTTTGATCGTCCCGTAACACCGGTCAAAGCTTGTATCGTCCTACGTGTCCGGTCAAAATAGTGCAAAGTACATGGAATGGAGGGAGTACTCACGATGATTTATGTGTGTGTTGATTTTTGGTGTAAAAACTAAATTATCGTTTGACTTGTGTGAGTGAGAGGAGTGAGAAAAAGAAAAGGAGGAGGAAAAATAGTGGAATGTGTTGATGAGATATAAAGTAAAAAGTATGAATGTTTTGATTTTTTTAGGGAAAAATTTCTAAATATAGTAATATTGTAATTAAGTTGGGACAAGCCAATTTGAAGAGTGTTGCAATTTTGTGGGATGAAGGGAGTGCTATAGTATTTAGGACAACTCTAAATATTATTATAACCGGATAAATAAAATAGTCAGAAGATACTCAAAACACAAACCCGAGTTTATTCCTAATTTCTCCAATTTTGAGGATTTTGCTCCTTGGGTTTGATGGCCTTGGCAAGGATTTTAATACGGTTATGAAACTGTTTATCAAACCGAAACCGAACCGTTTCAACTGAAGCCGATTAATCGTTTAATTCAATGGTTTGGTTTTGGTTTTAGAAATAAAATCGTTTAATTATTCTGTTCGGTTACGATATTTAGCCGGTTAACCGATTAAAAATCGTTTTGATTAGGTTTTATCAATCAACCGTAACCATTTAATCAGATAATAACAACCCGTTATAATTAACCAATTAACCAAATAATCTGTATCAATTAACCAAATCAACCAAAATCATATATAACCAACTTTTATTTTTTCATAAATCAATTGTTTTATGTAATTATCACGTAGTTTTTTTTTACCAATTAGCCGTTTAAAAGTAGATTGAGAATCGTTTAGAAATCATCCATTTAATTAAGTGATTAACCATAACCGATTTAGAAATTAATTAATCTTTTAATTATAACTGTTTATATATCTGATTAACTGAAATCGATAAATACGTGGTTACGGTTTTGAATATCTTAACCGATTATTAATCGATTCGGTTATGGTTTTGTCCATCATAATCGAAACCGACAAAAAATCGAACTGAATAATCAAAACCGCATCGATGAACATCCTTACTTGACTCTGCTCCATTTTCTTCACTTCTCTGTGGGTTGGTTGCAATTTATAGGTAATTTATGTGAAATCGTAGAGGTAAGCTGTAGAACAACTTCTCGTGCAAAAATACTAACACCAACCTTCAACATTTTCCTCAAACCGTTTTTGACATATAACAACTTTTCTACTGTCGTCCAAATGTGAGCCCAGCAATGGAATTAATGCTAGGCCCCTTCACCATTGAAGATTCATCTCCCGGACAAGCAAGTACTCAAGTAGCCAACCTTACATCAAATTGTTTTGATTTTTCGTATTAAATAATCTCAACACAATGTTGATGTTTATGTTTCATAAAACAAAGAATTGAAAAACAAAAAAGAAAAGGAAAGAAACGTAACCATTTAATGCTATCAAATGCAAGATGTGACGAGGACAAAATGTCTACAGTCTTACTCTGTCTTGTCATTGCTATATATTTATAGTAGAGAGGTTGTTTCCTGATGATTTCATCATGTGTCGAACCTTTGATTTTATAGTTAGAGGAAAAAGTTGTTTATCACTGAGTTAATCCTTCTTGACGAAAGAATTGAAAACATGGAAAGAGAGAAAATGATTTTTTTTAGTTTTTATAGGCATGATGTTTAAGAGATCCTTCGTGAATACGCATTTTGTTTTTGTTTGTTTGTTTATTTTTGAGTTCGGCAATCGGAAGGCATCGCTTGTGTTCTTTATATATTGGTCATCATCATGCTTAAAATGCTAGGCTGAAACACTTGATGAATGATGTAATACCCCAAGAAAATGCTTAAATGATTTGATTGTACTATCTATACTAACAAGGTGCACCTTCCTTTGACGATAGCCCATTACTTTAGAACTCCGTAGTTAAGCGTGCTTAACGTGGAGCAATGTTGGGATGGGTGATCTCCTGGGAAGTTTTCCAGGGTGTGCGCGAGTGAGGTCAAAGCGCACTGAAAGCACTAGTGTTGATCTGTGGGGCCAGTTGTCAGCCTGACGAGCGATTCTTGGTGACGTTTCGGTAGCAAGGATTTGGTCGGGGCGTTACAAATGATGCTCCGGTGAGTTGCATTAATACAAGAGGGACTCTTAACTGCGTGTCTGTGATTATGATTTGTGCTTCTAGATAAAGAATATTGGAATGGAAAGTATAGGTTAGCTTGTCTTTGTTGAATGGAAATTATAGACATCGATGAAACATTTGCAACTATATACTCCTAAGTGAAGAGAAGTCTGTTGTGTGGGGACTCTCAGATATAGCACGAGCAAAGCTTATAAACGTGTTGTCTAATGATGCATAGGATACTTACTGAGGGCTCAGGAACCGGATTATATGTCCCAATCCTAAATGAAGAAGTCCCAACAACGATATAGAAGATGTGGATGTGCTGCTTCTTTGCTGGAGTATATTGGCTTATCTACTGGTTCTGTGAATGCTACCATACGACTAGAGTAATGAGGACAAGAAAAATAACCTGTTTCTGTTATAGGTTCTGAAGCTACAAAAACACGATCTGAAAAAGATGTCGGTTAAGTAATGAGACTAACGTAGGACTGTATTGTTTTTGGGCATGGCATTGCTCAAACCATGTGCTGGGCTTCAGGCTGTTCGTAGACGACTGAGCCTTCGATGTACTGAGATCTGTGTGCCTTTGGCCCATGTGTGCCGCTGGCTAGTTCACTGGACATATCAAGTGTTAATGTCCTCTACTGCTAATAAGATGATGACTTTGTCAGCATCGTATAGTTTTAACAGAGTTAATGTACTCTTGGATAGGAAGTCTTGGTACAGTTACTGAAGTTCTATGCTATAAGGATTAACTACGAGTAATGGTTGCTGGGCAGAAAGGAGTTTCCATATGCTTGTGATCATCGGGTTTTGCATGCCCTTGAGCAATATTGTTTAAAGTAATTACTGCTAGTAGGAGATGGAGCACTGCTCGCTGCTTAGACATTAACGGCCACTGAGCTATTTGTCATATTTGCTTGAGTGACCATCGCAGCAGCCTCTCAAACCGCTTCTAAAGGCAAAGCTCTTGAGCTTTTGCTGTCTAAGAAAGTTAGATTATGGTTCATTGTTATGACCTTATGCAGGCTGACCCAACCACGCTAACCCCCAAAACTATGGACTTTTGATCCCTTTATCTTTTCTGAACTGATGCCATGAATTGTTGCTGTTTAACCATGCCTCGCAGCTTGAATTCTGACTATCCCACGTTCCATGTTCATTTATCTTTTACATTAGAGGATGTATCTCTTCTTGTGCACGTTGATGCATATGACAGTTGGAGAATACAACCAGGTATTCTTTAAATTTAAATTTATCGGTTGAGTTGTTGGTGACTGATTATTTTGCATGAAAGCATTGGTATGATTTTCTTTCCCTTGTCAATTTTTATCATTGCTCTTTATGTCAAAGCTCTTCTGTGAGGCCTCTTTTGATGGGATTCGTTTCAGGCTACAGTATCTTTTATCACTGTGATATAGTGTGCTGTATGCTTGAGTCTCCTTTCATGTGGGTCAACTGTGGGGGACATTAGATAATAAGAGGCCAAGGTTTCGAAAAGAAAAAAACTCAATCGTGTTCGCTGTTGGGGTTTTTTGTAGGTCCAATTGTTTGGAGTGGTATGTAGTTTTAAAGTTAGAACTACAATTAAGGTTAAGCAATAAAGGATACGTTGTTAGAACTTTTGAGTTGCAACAGTCTCAATGCGCATTATGCAACTGCTGCCATCTTAATCGTTCCTGATGCCAAATTGTGATTGCACATTTGAATGAACAAAAACAAGTCCCGGAGGCTCCTCCAACTCTATCGTGTTTGCTTGAGGTGTTCTTTTCTCTGTTTTTTCCACTTTTACCTATCCCGATTCGGCGATTCCTGTTTAAGTTCACTAACTCTTTGCTAATAGTTCTCCACTTTCTATTACTTCCACAGAGTATATCAGTACCATCTGATTTGTTTCTCTACAACGAAATGGGATATCTGTCTAATATATATCTTTGAACATTCCTGTTCAAGTCAAGGCTATGAAGATTTTCCTTTTCATTAACCATGCTGTTCTTAGATTAGTCAAATCATGTTTGCAGTTAATCTTTTAGTTAACTCATTAAACTTTTGACTCTCTTGATCTTCAGCCTTTTCTTACACCTGATTTAGACAAATTACATTTGACCTCTATGCTAAATGCAGGTTAAAAGAGGAAATGACAGAAGGTAGAAAAGACCCAAAATGACTGGGGTGATGGGCAAGTTATTTACCTGCCCTGTACAGGAGCAATGAATACCATATTCATTGCAATACCTTTGTGCAGGGATAAAGCCAGCAGTGGAGAACAACTTGAAACAGTAAATGAATCCCTTCCATGCATGCATTCACCATTAGTTTCTTTCTCATCTCATGAAACTTCATTGGCTCATATATCTTTTGTTTGCAGGGTTGCATCTTGAATGCATTTTTTAGATAAGTTAGTAAATATTTCGATCTCTTATCTGAAAGAATGTTTTCCCCGCCATTTTGTGTCTCAATGTCTCAATGTTTCTTTCTCATGTCTGTTTTATTTGCTGTGATTGATGACACCTGTGAGGGATGTTGATGTTTCCTTGGTGTCCTCAGTATGGCATTTATGTGTGGGTACTGTGAACATACCAAATAGACGTTCCTTCCCTTTCATGGGTTCTTTTTTTCTGAATGTTCTGGTAATCTGGGCTTCTCTTCTTATCTAGCATTTTATACTCATAGCACAAGCAATCCTTTCAGCTTAAATATAGAAATGGAAGAAACTTTACAATGGTGTGTGCCATTGTAGTTTAAACAAGTCCGATGCAAAAGTTTTCGTGATAATGGCTTTGTGTCTAATTATTATCAACGAGCGGGATGGATGGACGGAATAAGATTAGGTTGAGGGAAGCTGGTTGACTTTGCATTATTAAACTATTAAAGGTCAAATAGGGTAGCAGCGTTGGTAGTTGGACATCTTTTTATATTATGGATTGCCCAGATGAACTTGGTGTGGCGTTTCTGTTACAGTGGTCACGGCCATTTTGATGTTATCGTTTATAAGACGGTTCCTCTCGATGGTCGAGGTTTATGCAATTATTTTATGTTTAAATTCTTGGGCGATCACAGGAAGCAACCTCATATCATTTTGTGACCCCTAAATATTTTCGAGTCATAATAGTAATTGGTTGCAGTGCTAAAGAAGTATACATTATCAGCATCTAATGCAGGTTACTGCAGTTTACATCCCATGGTCAGAGTTTTAATTAGATGCATGTGATCTTGGCTACTTACTGAAAGAAGACTTATTTTGTTCTGTTCTGATCTTATCTCATTTGGCATGATTTTATGATCTTTGGGATTAGACTCTAGAGGCCTTGATATGGAGTACATGGGACATGTGGAAATCCTTATCGAAGTGGGTTTTGCTTAAAAAATGATTATTCCAGGCGCTTGGTGGTATCAATTTGGCTTGTACATCTTTGAGACTTTGGATTGCCTAAGAGACTAATATCAACCCAATGTTATAAAATTAGTTGCTTTATCATCGTCTGTATGCTAATTAACCATCTTTGATTGTTGTTAGCATAATAACCACACTTTTCATTTGTCCATGTCGGTTCGACAATGCCTGCTAGATTGCTGTTTAAGTTTCAGTTTAGGAGCCCTCTTCAAAATGCCATATCTTACATTTTTTTTATGTGTGTATTCAGATGATGATCTTTTCTTTTCCCAGGTCTGTATAATGAAGATTACCCTTAGTATCTTACTGGTGCAATCGTTTGAAGTAAGCCAACTCTACCCAAAGTCTGTGTCCATGTTTAATATCGTCGTGAACCGTGGCATGCATGATCTTTCCTTTAATGTTATGAAGTTCACCCCAAATATCATTTGATTACCCTAGCGATTTCCTTTCGGCTTCACTTATGTCCTCTCTAATCTTCCTTGTGTGTGATACCTTTCTCTCATAATTCACCTAGAGTCAATTCAACAGAAGTGGAGACTGAACGGGTCGTGAAACCATAAAGCAATGTACATGGAAACTGAATTTAGGTTGTGGGGAGAGACAGAGAGTGTTGTGTTTCAAAGATAGGACAATGCTGTTATATTAGGTGAATGAATGATGGGCAACCTGCAAACCATAACAAAACGCAGTAAATTTTCTCCTAGTCAACGTACTCTATGTTAGTATAACGTACTCTTCTCCATTTCTATTTCATCTAATCTGTTATATGCTGTGGTTGAAATTGATCATGTGCTGTTCTCCTCCATCGTCCATTTGTCCTCTTTGTTTCCCCCCCTCTCTTTTAGTTTGCCTTTGGTACAATCAGATGTACTCTTTTTGTCTCTACCCATCAGTTTCTGGTTTTGCCTAAATTTTGGATTTCCAGTGACAGAATGTAATGTTTTCGGGTGTTGTGGTGGAGAGCACCAAGTGATCTTGTAACGCTCCTGTCAATCCTCGCTATCAGATAGTTATCAAGTAGCGCTTGTTCGTTGAGAATTGACCCTACATATCAAAATATGTCCCTTTAATGTGTATTGATCCTACTCACACATCTATTTGGAAACTTCTCAGGAGGTCATCCATCGTTGTATTTTTTGTATTTTTTTGAAGCCAAACACTTTTAAATGTGAAGTTTTTTATTGATGAGGTCATGAAGGTAAAGATATGCCTTGTCGATATAAGTAGTATTATCTCACCGTATAAGCTATTCATCACCTCAGTGTCTTGGGCATTATAGATCTTTATGATCGTGTGGTAGATGTGGGACAATGCTCTGTTCGTAAATCTTATTGCAACCATGATTGAAAAAAGAAAAAGGAAACTGCAAGAGGGGCAGAGAAGTTTGGTGTGTTTCTTGTTATTAAGTGCTCTCTGCTGCTGCTGTTTGTTTGCTGCATCTCTGCTGGGGATTTTTGATCAGTCAAAATTAGCCCCACATTTTTAATTTTTATTGGCTGGGGCACTTTGCTGGCTTCCTCATCAATTGGTGGGGGTGCCCTGTGAGATGAGATCTCAGCATGTATGTCCTTTATCAGAGAGATGCATGATGCATCATCTTCACTTTGCTGGGGACCCATCTTGATCCATAGATATACAAGACAATCTCATGATAGCATGATTCTCATAGTTGTATAAGGATGTTCTGTTTGTGTCTTGCAGGAGCGGCCGCATTACTGATTAATTGGTCGATTATCGGGTCACTGATTGGACCAATTAATCGGCAAAACTTAGTTATGTGATTGGCAAGAGTAGATGATGTTTAATATTTGTTAGAGTGAGGGGCTCGAGCTGCTAAGTTGTTGGAAGGGAGCATCGCTTTGATCGTCTTATGATGAGTGTGGGCTCTTATAGTAGTCGATGAACCATGAGCATGTTGGTTCATGTTTGGTTTTCTGAGGATGGATGACGATGAATGATCACGTCATAGTTGACGCTGAATGATCACGTCATAGTTGACGCTGAATTTGTGACGTATTAGGCAGGGGCTCGTGTTAATTTGTTAGAGATTGATTTGTTGTAGTCTACATGTCGTGGGTTCTATACGGAGCATGACTAATGAGTGTGGTCAAGGCGAAGAATCAGTTCGTCATTCATGTTCGAGGCAGCAATGTCAGACCTGGATGTGAGGATATCTGCCAATGGTATTGTCGCGGTTGTTGTCGCTACCTGAAGGATCTGAGTGAATTTAAAATGATGAGTGGTCGGTTTTTGTGTCATTAGTTAAAATCCGGTATCGGTAATATGATTTACTAAATGATGATTAGATTAGACTCAGGTTTCTAGGATGGAGTCTCTTCCTCTTGAAGTGAACCATTTACTCGCTGGATCAGGAGTTTGTTTCTTAGTAGGTAACTTGATGGTACTCTCAGTGTTTGAAACATAAGATACAAAGTTTTCTCTTGGTTTTAGATTCTTTTACTTCGGAATTGCAATATAAACTAAGTAGCGAACATCTTTTAGTCTCTTTCGTGCTTGTCGAATTCTGTTTCCTTGCTTTATCATGTCTATTTTGCAGATTACCTTCCTTATCTAATAATGGTCATTTGTGATGAACCCTTGCAGTTCAAAAGTAAGAAACCGATCAGTATGTGATCGAGTTCAGCTGTCAAAGAAACCGATCAGTAATGCTTCACATTCAAAGACAAAAGGGCGTCATTCGACATTCTAATGCTACGAACGGTGACAACAGGACTTTAACAGGTACTGTAATAACTTCCATTAAAATCTTTGTCTTGCTATTCTAAGAATTCAACTCATCTTGCCTGACTGAAGTGTTCGTCTATTGGAGCAAATAGGTAGCTTCTTGAGTCTGCAAAGTTGCCATTGCATGAAAAGTTAAAGCCATACACCCAGTTAGTGCACTTAACACTTTTTGTCTTTCCGAATATTAAAAGGAAAGGGATCCCTGCGGTTGAAGTCCAACGGCACAGGATGCGGACCGTTGTAAGATCCAGTGGTTTGAGTTTGATGATTTAGAATATATAATTTTTTATAGGTTTATTTGTTTTATATTTTTTTTAGAGTTAATATTTTCTTAATAAGGTTTTGATTTTTTTTTTTCTGATTTTTTAAAATACCAAAAAAAAAAAAACCAAACTTTGCTTTTGGTTTCCAAAGACCGAGGATCCAGGTCCATATTAAAACCCTTCTCCAAACGCACATCAATTAAACCATCTCCCATTAGAGTACCCTAAGAAGCATAAGTTTAACATAATATTGTTATGTTTAGTTGTTTTTCAACTGAAACTTTTGATAAAGCTAAGACACAGAGAACAAAACACGAAAGAGCTATACAAATGCCATAGGCTTACACCATTCTGTCCTTCACCCATTTTCCTATTTTGCCCCTCTCCCTTTATCGATGCTACCCCTCCAACCCCAACATCACCTTCCCTTCTTTTCACTTATTCATATCATCTCCCATACTTTTTCATTCTCCTCTTCTTTTTTCAACAATTCCTTTCAAAGTTTTCCATGGGAATGTGAACTTGAAAAGAAGAGGAGAGGAAAGCAAAATGGGACTTGCTGCCGTACAAGATCCATGTGACACTGATTTTGTTACTGAACAATGGATTTTTTTTGCTTTTTTTTTTTTAACCTCTTCATATCTCCTTTCTTTTCATTCACCTTTGATGCAAAAATATACTTCAACCAGATGCCATTCAACTTTGATCAACTCTTTGATCTTTATGTCACCATTGTGCCTATTCTAGCAGCGTTGAATCTGAGAAAGCTGTGGTTTTCCATTGCTACAATACACACCGGTTTTCCTCTGTCTCTTCGCCTCTTGCTCCACATTGCTGGAGTGTGAACTTGTCGTCGTGGTTGTGGTAGTGGTCGTGGTGGTCAAGCTTGATGACCAGTTTTGATCGAGAATGTTGATCGGAGTGTCTGAGCTCGATACTGCAGGGATCGGGTTATCGAATGCTGATTCGTAGCCTTCAATTAGTATCCCTTGCATCTCATTGCAACAGCTAGCTAGAGTTTCCTGCAATTGCCAAACCCATGACAAAGATGAGAATGAAAGTTATCATCATTGCGTTGGTTATTGGCGTGCACCATTGACTTGACATCGTTGTCTGATAGGGTAATTCTTTTGCATGATCTTGCACAAGTACTTTGACCAATAGTTAGTTAACGTACTTTGACCAGATGTTAGTATGATCAACAAATGGTCACTTTGTTATCTGCACCAATGATTCAGAGATAACTATCACATCATAAATTTTTAACTCTCAGTAATATATCTACAAGCGATCATAAATTTTCAACTCTAAACAAAGTATCTATGAGTATAATATTGATTAGATGGTATCGATGTATAACAGAATGATAAGAACATCTACACCGATGTTCGGGATTTTGACTCCAAAATATAGAGTTACAAACGATTTTTTCAGAGGTTCACTCTGTTTGAAGGGTAAAGGACACAATGGGGTCGCTCCAAAATTTTTAGCCATCTTGATTTTTGTCTTTAGAGTCAATTATCCCATTAAAAAAATATGGGTCCGATACATGGGATAAGAGATGATGGCTAATCGAGATTCTCATCCTTGAACTGATATGTATCAGTTTCCTTTGAAGTTTCTCCAAATTTGAAGACAATTTCATCACATCATTACTACGGTCAATTTTGTTGGGTTATCCTTCATATCAGGAGATTTACCAAGTTGAGGATCTTCAAAATCAAAATCATTTGTGTATGCTCTAAGATCCTAAGTTTGACCTTAGTCTTGTTGCATTGTCCTCCTAGCAGTAAATGGTGTAAGTATTGCAGGAAGTGAGGACTATTAACCCGACCAGATTATTATTAGGTGAACAGCTGCTTCTATCTACTCTAGTTAGTGGTTCATCAAATTTAAAGAAATCTGGTTAGCTTTAGAACATTGATGTCATGCTTGGTTCCTTGATCCTCTTATCAAATTAATTACTCCTGCTAGCTTAATATTTTAAACATTAATTAATTGTATTCAAAAGACCAATTCATGTGGTCAAAATATTAATAAAAAAATATAACGGAACAAAATGGGAATTAGGTAGGAGAGAGAGAGAGAGATTACTTTATTTACAAATGAACAAGAGGAAATTGCTCTGCGGAAACAGGGGAATTGCATTGGGAAGAGCTCGTGTGAAGCAGACAACAGTGCAGCTGCTGCTACCATTGATGACTTAAACTCCATTAACTTAATCTCTGCAAATCCAAATTCAAATTGCTTTTTATAACTTTAATCTAATCATAAACAAACAAATAATCCACTACCCGTATAACTAGTCATCATAAACAAACAAAAAAAATCATGTCTTGATGATGAATGTTGTTACCATTTTGAGATATGACGATGATCTCAATTGCTCTAGCTTTTAGAGCTTGCATCAATGGTGGATCCTTGAGCTTGAAAAAACCCATAAAGGATTGCAGAAATGAAAATGGTGTGATTGATCTCATCCTCCATTGTAGAGCTCCAAGTATCAACAACTCCATTCTCTCTATAGTTTGTGAGTCAAATATGAAACCTTTATCACACTGCAATATCACACTTCAAAACATTAAAAAACATACCATAAACATACTTTATTAAATCTCAAGGTAATTTAGAGGATATTAGTCTTAATGGATAACCTGAATATCAGAGAAATTGAACTCTGTTTTCATCATCTTTGCGGCCAATGAAACACAAGCCATGGCTGGGAGCCTCATCACCCATGGCTTAGCTTGCTGCCCAAAACACACCAAACAAAGACATGAGCCAAAAAACACAATCTTGACAACAATGGCAACACCAAAAACAAATTTTGACAACAACCCATTTCCCAAAAACACAATCTTGCTTTAATAAAATGCTTAAAATGATCACCCACCGGCATTCCTTGACTTGAGAAGAACCGGTCCATGTAGTTGACAGCAAGATATGAAAGTGAAGGATCAAATCTCCTTGTAATCTACAGAATCCAAGACAGGGGAAACAAAATAATCAGAAACAAGAAAGTGTTTTCAAATGGGAAATGTTGAATCTTGTGTGTTTTCCTTTTCACCTGTGAGATGAGGGAAACTGTTTCGCTTCTAAGATTGACATGTGACTCAATGTTTTCAAGATTATGAACATAATGTTGTGCAACCATGTGTTCATCTTCAAGATTGAAGAGAGAGTGAAGTGTGTAGTTGTTGTTGCCATTGTTGTAATCTTGAGGATCTGTTAATGGGTTTTCAAGATCAAACTCCATTGATGAGAGCTGTTGAGCTTTTTAGTAGAGTTGTTTTTTACTAGATGAAGAGT
This sequence comes from Drosera spatulata, assembly GCA_035668315.1. NCBI lineage: Eukaryota > Viridiplantae > Streptophyta > Magnoliopsida > Caryophyllales > Droseraceae > Drosera > Drosera spatulata. Next base: position 13,885 of record JAOVYX010022874.1, read on the forward strand.
GGCATTGGAGAATGAGAATGAGAATGAGAAATGGGAAGATACTGTTGTATTAAAAGGTGTGGGAGAGATATGAAGGGGAGATGAATAGCCACTCTTCTTAATAAGGATGAGAACAAGGAGGAGTGAGGAGTGGTGTGTGTAGGTGTAGAGAGTAGATTTGTACTTCACTCTAGGTAGCAATTTGGACACTTTTTTTTATCTAAGATGAAAAAAATTTAGAAATGGTTTCTGCATTCTTTGGGTTG
>JAOVYX010022875.1:0-14128 GCA_035668315.1 Drosera spatulata
TCACACTTAAGACTTATAAACATCAATGATTGATCTAAATAATTCGAAATGAATCAACCATAATCCCTACATTTCTCGCTATCTAAGCAACTTATCCTGCTATCTATCTTAGTTTCTACATTTCTGAATCATTAGTTTAGTTATTCAATCTTTTAAACACCCCCCCAACTCCTAGAATAGTTACAGCACCAGTTAATCTAGTTGATAAGTTCCAATTTTCTCTGTGGGTTCGACCCTTACTTCCACTACTACATTTAATTCTATATTTATAGATTGAAGTAAGTGCTCATAAATATTAATTTGACGTGTAAACGACAGCACGCATCAGTATGGTGCGAATTTCCGATCCTGAGGGTTAAGCTAGTGTGTCATGTGTTGATCTCTTTGCTTTAGGCTTGAAGTTTTGTAGGTGGAGTTTAGGCCTTTTATAGTAACAATCTTGATTTTTACTTGCTTGGGATATTTTTATAGCATTGAAACTGAGTGTTATTAGGAACTAGAGGTCTCGAATGCAGCTAGTAGTCATTCATTGCATATTTTTCTAATTGTATCTCTACAACAATTTCATGATTGGAAATGTTGGTGTCGACTTAGGTTCTGTATGTGACAGTAAATTTGGCTTAAAAAGGAAAGAAAACGATTGTTATTACTGAATGCTATGTCGAGACGAGGTGTTGGGACAATCATGCGTAAATCGAGACAAATTAGAAATTTTTAGGATTTATATCGAAAATAAACTCGCGCGATTTAGAATTTTTCGCATATTATGTCAATATTGACGATAAATTTATCGTTAAATTGTGAAATAATACATGGGCCCAAAGTTACGTTTACAAGAATGATCGGGTTATAAATAAGCCGTTTATGCGATCGAGAAAGGGAAAAAATATAACACGCACATTATATATGTTGTATGTTAATTATTGAGAAAAAGAACTATAATATTCAATGCTAAGTTATATATACATATATGTATAAATATACACCTTGTACTAAAGAAACGAAAAGCGATATTATCGTAAAAATATAAAGACATGTGGATATAAATCTTTAACATCGAAAAGTTAAAAATGAGGAATTCTTAAACACTAATATAAGTTGACCTAATATGTGTCATGAGTTGGGAAGATTGTTCTTAACGTCTTTATGTGGATTCAAAAGAATCGTTTGTTGGAATTCTTAATAGAGTCATCCTGCGAATCGTTGATATTATCATGAAAAATCGGTTGTTATGCATCAATTCTTGAACACCCTATATGAGTCATTTAGTTGAGTCGTCGTGACGGGTAAGGGAAGACTAGTTAGGGATAGGAAAGCAGCGATTTGCCCTCTTCGCGTGCACGCAACGGCATTGCGATATCGTGGGTGGCTGGGCCATCGGGCAACTTCTGCAGAAGACCCGAACATGTCAGTTGGGTCTAGCTAACCCGTTGGATCATGTAGATTAAAAATATGCTTATGAGAGACTTGTCCCGTCAACTGTCTTATCCCGACGATTATCATCAAAGTCATCGGACTTGTTTATTTCTTCAAAGTTTAGTCCTGTGAAGTCATATCCTTTATTATTAAATAATAACGTTAAGGAAAGGGTACATATAATGGATATAATGTGAATATTAAGACACTTAAATTTATTATAATATTATTATTTAACTAATATGGCCTAAATATATATTTTCTTTTCCTTGCTTCCCTTCGAGGGTTCCTTCAGGGGGACCTCCACGATTTGCCATGGTCGATGGAGAACCCCCTGAAAATCGAACTTTTCTCCATAGGCTACTGTGCTTTTTGCTCATGGGTTAAGGGCTTTATTTTCAGGTAAAGACCGAAATGAAGATAGAACGAGTTAAAGCAAACTCACACTACATCTAGAACGTTATATTTAATTATAAATAATTTGACAGCTGGATAATAGCTGCCATAAGATAACTTGTAATATTCTAGTTGCAGGGCGAAGGATGAATAAAATTGTTAGCTTTTGCGACATGGTTGTATAATATTTCTGTTACTGTAAGATACGATGTATAACGTTTCGGCTTCTGAAAAATACATTATAAATAACTTTATAACTATTTTGTGTAGATGTAACAATATGTACAAGTAGTTCCCCTGAATTCTATACCTAAAACTCAATAAAGTTGTTTGGCCTTGCTATGGATTTTATCTTTAGCGGCATAACGTCACGTGTCAGCTGAGCTGGAAGTCGGGGCGTTATAAGTACGGATATTTCAATTTATAGTACCTTGCAACGGGTTCCATCAACGCATCATCGAAAACATAATTAACATAAACATAAGATCAATAACAACAATCGTCATGAATTAAAATGAAACAACAATGAAACCTCAACCAATGTGTGCACGAAATAGCTTTACGAAGACCACAAGGCCTATGGAAATGAAGAGAAACAAAGTGTACGATGATCAGAAATCAAACGAGCCTTGAATCGTACCTACATCTAGAATCGAAATAACAAAATGTAGCTGAAACCCCTAAAATCTGATGTTCTGCTCTTCTCATGACCAAATTACAAATGGTTTATCCAAAGAACCCATAATAGTTTGAAAACCAACAAAATCCACAACTTAAAACAAAATTTGTCGAACAAAATTCACAGACGTGAATCATTTCACTCAGGGCATGAATACGTCCTTTTTCCTAGCTTAAAAACTCCATTACACGCGTCTGCAGCTGTTTATAATAACATTGTTTTCTGTCATAGTCCATAAATAAGCTCAAAATCCAATTTAAACTTCATAAAATAACTTCCATAAACTTCGTCTTCAACCAATTATAGCTCCGTAAATGTCACACCAGAAAACCAAAACAAGAAAAATAGCAAAAAGGGAACAAAAACACTAAAAAAACTAAAACTAACCTAAAAATACATAAAAAGGTGCATAAACATAATAATAAACTAAGGAAAACGGCATAAAAATATGTTTAACAGCTACATTAGGTTAGGGCACGATGAACATAGTTATGGTTGAATTGGTTATTTTTAGGTTTAGGGTTTGTGTGATAGATCGTGTTTACTAGTAAATCGTTTTGGTGATTATTCGATGATGGTTTGGACGATGGAGTTGGATGACGATATATGAGCCATGTTTATGGTTGTTTTGGGCTACTTTGGGCGATGATTGATTTGGTTTGGATTAGGACGATGTTTGATTGGACCTGACAGAGCATTTTTTCGGCAGATCCCGAGGATTTCCACAAGTCTCAGAATTGGAGCTAACAGAGCATTTTTTGGAACCTTTCATATTGGCGCAAATTGCTAATCAGGCATAATCTCGATGTCATGCATGTTGAGAAGAACGTGTTTGATAATGTGTTCAATGCTATCATGGATGTGAAGGGCAAGACGAAAGACACAATTACAGCAAAGAAAGACATCAAGTTGTGTTGTAACCGTCCGAAGTTGCATTTGAGGACCATGAGGAATAAAGAGGCCTAGAACAAACGGTCATGACCGAAGCTCCTTATGTTTTGAAAAAGGAGGCAGGAAATATCTTGTGTGAATGGTTCAGGAACCTGAGGTTTGCAGATGGATATGCATCCAATCTAAGACGCTTGAGAATGAATGGTGTCTGAAGGGACTAAAGAGCCATGATTGTCATGTGATCATGCAGAGATTGCTTCCTGTTGCCTTCAAGGAGCTGTTTCAATCCAATCATGTGTGGAGTGCCTTAATGGAACTCAGTTTATTTTTCAGAGATCTTTGTTGTAATACTGTTCGCCATGAAGATATGGAACGACTGGAGAGGTAGATTTCTGAGATTTTATGCAACCTAGAAAGATTGTTTCCTCCTGTATTTTTCAAGTCTATAGAGCACTTACCTTTGCATCTTCCCCATGAGGCTAAAATTGGCGGCCCGGTTCACTAGAGATGGATGTACCCTTTTGAAAGGTATAAATCCATATCTTAATTACATGAATTTTTAACCTCAAACAATTCCTAGACACGTACTCTAGATGAAATTTTTATCCCTTCAGGTTTTTGTTTCACTTGAAGGGAAAGATTGGCAATAAAGCACATGTCGAGGGCTCCATTTATGAGGCGTATTTTATGGAGGAGCAGAGTAACTTTTGCAAGAACTATTTTGGTCTTGGGGTGGATACTTAATCAAGAGATCATTGTCACAATTATAGAGAATGGGGGTGATGTTGATGATTCACATCTTCCATCTGTGTTCCAAAGGAATGGGGGTATTTTCCACGCGACAACTCTGCGAGAAGGGCTACTTTAGATCAGAAGCATTTTTTCATCATCCATACGTGTGTCTTAAGGAATTCTGAGTTGTTCTTCGAGTATGAGAGGTAAAAATGCTTTTTCAGACTTATTTTGAGCAAGACATATGTTAAGAAATTCTGAGTTATTCTCTGAGTATCAAATAAGCATTTGATCATTAGAACAATAACACAAGGTTTATTTCAATATGACTTGTAGGCTATTTGAGCAAGACATGATGAGAAGGGGGTGTTTCAGATCAAGTCTGGAGATATGGATAAGACATGGCGATTCATGGCCTATTTGGCTTCAGAATCATGTGAGAGTGAATGACTTTTGTGCCCTTTAATGGGAAGGACGGTTGTTTTCAAATCAAGTATTACACATATTTTTACGTTGAGTGCAGGTCTTACCACACAATATTTCCAATGAGATGATTTGTATCCTTGTGCAGATGTTCCCAATGAGATGATCCGTATCAAGTGTTACACATATTTTTCTCACGAAGAGAGTGAATATAAATTTTTTTCCATTTTAGATGATCCGTGTCCAGCTGCTTCATCTCCTTTGAGAGCTGCTTCAGGGAGATCGGACATGTTGGAGGGAGGTGCCTTTGTGGGCTAGGGATAAGATGTGGGGGGTTTTCAGAGTAAGTATAAACATCTCTTTCAATTTTTAAAAAATTCATTTCATTTCATGTCATGCATTGTTTTATTGATGACTGCATATATCTATTTTTTTTTTTGTTTACTTTGTGTGTAGGAGTTTTATTAGTGGAGGTGAGTTGACGGAGCTTGTCAGGAGAGAGTAGGAGGCGACGACAAAGAAGAGGGCGAAAGATATCCGGTACAAGGTTCGCTAGACCGTGCAAAAAGGGGCCGCCCTTCCTTCGGTTGACGAGGGTTCTCTTGGTGCGTTGAACACCAAGTGGAACTCAAAGTTGTTCAAGGATTGAACGAAGCAGACAAAGGATAATTGAAGTAAAGATGAGGCAAAACACACACAAGGAAGTGTGTCTACGGTCCATGTAACCAAGAAGCTGGTAAGTTCATTTTTTTAAAGTAGTTCTGTCTAGTTCTTTGTTGTCTAATGTATTTGGTAAATACAAAATTCCTAACCTAGGGTGAGACGCTGAAGAGGATGCCTGATGAGACAGAGGTGTTCGAGCACACGCACATGAGGAAAGGCTTTGTGCCGACATCGGGAGAGGACATGGAGCTCTGTTATGACAGGGTTAAGACAATGGCGGTAAGTTAAACTTTTTATATTTATTTTTGATTAAGTTTTTTTATTTTACTAGATTATTTCTTGTAGTTTAATTTCTCCTTTTTTTTTTTAAATGTAGGTGGAGTACAGAGCTCTTCGTGTTGTGGCGATGGATGAGTTTTTGGCCACGCAGGAGCCGAGGACTCAGCACACTCCAGAGCAGGAGCGCACATTCACCAGCCAAGCGTATCTCGACGCAGCGGCATGTAAGAAAGGGTACGTCTATGGTCTTGGATCGGCCTCCTCGGTGTATTATCCCAAGAAGGTGTGATCCTCGGCAAGTAGAGTGCCAACATCTGTCGATCGCTTTGAGATTCTTTAGCTGAAGTAGCAAGTGGCAGCTCTGAAGGTAGAGATGGAGAGGATGGCCCAGATGATGAGGAGCTTTTGATTGTCATCCGGACGATTCTCATGATTCACCACCACCGCCACCACCATGTCCTCCAGAGCAAATCCATGGTTACTAGGTGTATGTAGATGTGTATCATTTCTCTAGTTTGATGTATTTTCTTGACCGTTTTTGATTTCATACACAATTTTCGTATAATAAAGGATTATTTGATATCATTTTTGTGTTTTTTGTCATGTTGTTTTTGTGTACTTTCATGTGTTGGTGTTGGATTGTGGGTGTGGGAGGTTGGATGGATGGATTTGGGGTGATTTGGACTTAGTTTGGGTAAATTTTGTATCACACAGGGAATTTGAGAAAACTAGTTTTAGGTACCTAGAATAATGTAGTTAGCGACCGAAACAGTCGCTAAGTGCACTGGAAAATTCAAACCAAGAATAAGCTTTAGCGACCGAATCGATATCAGACAAGGCTAGTTTCGCAAGTCTGCAATAGACTCTGTAAATACTAACCAAGACAAGGCTACACATAGTTAACAAAGAAATGTTTAGATAGCCATTCACCCCCCCCCCCCTCCAGGCTATACTGTAAGACTCTCATAATTACAATTGGTATCAGAGCCTAAATTTCTAGAAAGGAAAGACCTGTATTCTTCTTGATTTACTTGCAAAGAAGTTACTAACAGTTTATTTTGTGAAGAAAGAATGGCTCTTCCAAAGCTACCTAGGTGTCCCAACAATGGAGATCCTGCAGTATGATCCTTTGAGAAGTTCAATCATGGGAAGCTTAGGATGCTTGCCCACTTGGATTCAATAGATGAAAGGATCCAAGATATTGTCATTGATGGCCCTTTCATTCCCAAGATAAATGATCCAACTGATGCATCAAAAGAAATAGACAAGCCTAAGGCTCAGTGGACAAAAGATGAGTCAGACTTGGTGCTGGTGGATAGAAGGGAAAGAAATCAAATCTTCAAGGCCCTTGATGATGACATGTTTTAAATTGTGATTCATGTAACCATAACAAAGGAGGCTTGAGATGCTTTACTGTTGAGAAATTAAGGGTCAAATCAATCAGAGAGAACAAGAAAGATGTCCTCATACAGCATGACTGAGTGGCCACGAAGTCAGATGAAAACATCACAAGTTTCTATGAGAGGTTCAATGTGTTGGTCAACAACTTGAAAACCTTGGGGAAGACCTTCGACAACAAAGAAGTCAACCTCAAGTTTATGAGATCCCTTGGTGAAATCTGGGGTGCCAAGACTACTGCAATAAAGGAACCCAAGGATCTGCCCAAGATTTCACTTTCTCAATTATATGGTGTACTGCACCGTTATAATATTGAAGTAGTGTAGAAGAAGCAACTTGATGAGGTAAGGAAGAAGATCTTGGACTTCAAAGCCCAGGAAAAAATTCCTAGATCAATGGCTAAGTAAGATACAACTGAAACATCCTCCACAAATCAGCAATCCATCTCTGAGGAGCTTGCTTTGATGGGGAGCAAGTTCAGAAAGCTCTTTAAAAAGAAACTTCAAGAAGAGTGCTGCAGCCAAGCCAAAAGAACTTGAGAAAGAAGTGTGATATAATTGTGGCAAGCTAGGACACTTTGTTGCACAATACAAATGAACTCCACAGGAGTCTATTGTAGAGAAGAAGAAGAAAGACTATATCAAAGACAACTCTAGCAAGAAAGAAAAAAGGCAAGGCATATGCTGCAAAGACCTGGAGTAAGACAGACTCAGATGATGAAGAAATAATTTCCAATGCTTAAACTTTGTCTCATGTCAAGAAGTGAGGACAGACAACAGGTATTTGATCTCTCTACTTTTGATGCCTCCATTGAGGAACTAAAAGAGGCTCTCGAAGAGATCTCAGAAAACATTTTAGCCCTGAAAAGGGAAAATAAAGAAAATCATCAGTTGATTACAATTTTTCAAAGAAAATTATAAATTGGCCTGTGAAGAAATTGAAACAAAAGTGAAATGACTTACTTGTGATCGAAAATGAACTCAAGAAATCAAATGAGAAGGTGAAAATCTCTCACTGAATTGGTTGAAAAACTCAACAAAAAGAATGTTGAGCTGCAAAGATAGGTTGATGTATGAAATGGAAAAATCATGGATCTTCAGAAAATGTTAATCATGGGTAAATCCTCATATGATCGATCTGGCTTGGGATATAAAACCTGGATAAATAAAACAGAGTGCTCAAAAGTTAAACAAATCCCTACAATCAGCAAGGTTGAGGTTGAAAAGCCATCTATAAAGATTTTGCAGAAAGGTAAGACCTCTACTGCACAGACAATGCAGAAGAGTAAAGTATTGACTACTCGCCAAAGAGGTCTGATCACTCTATTGTAAAAGCAAACCAAAAAAATTATACAGTCTAAAAAGGTGCAAGGACCTAAACCAGAGAGAAAATTGTTTCAAAGGAACATCATCTATAGTCACCATGTACCTCGGTATGCACCTAACTACACAATGTGGAACAAAACTGACACTACTGCTTGGAAAAGACTATATCATAGACCCTACTGCACCTGTGAAATATAGGACAAGGAATTGAGCAGTGACAGGTCTGTCGTATGGCATGCAAATTAGATATTAGAGTTTACCCACTCACACTCTAATTAAACTAATAATATAGTATTGGAAGTAGTGGTCGATCCCATCGGGACCGTTGTAATTAATTATTAAGGTTGTACTCATCACTAAGGAACTCTACTAGAATTACGAAAATTAAATTATCTGGGAGGGTTTTGTAAATGTAAATTAAATAAGCTAATCTAAGGTGTTTACTGTTTAAGCTAAAGCTACGTAACTAACTAGAGATATAGATTAAGGTGTCTACTGTTTAATTAAAATATAGAAGGTTGATTAACTTCATTTTAGCTTCATACGATCAATCATGGATGACTATCATATAGATTCGTTAATATGAAAGGTCAGGTTGTAATCTAAAGGTATTCTAAATCACATTCACAAGAGTGTCAATTACCGCAACACACTTATAATTAATCCAATCTACTGATCTCTGACATATCATAATCATGTATATATTAGAAATAAATAAATTGAATAAGAGCATGAGAATATGTCAAACTTGAATAAAATAGTGAAATGCTCAAACTACTTCATTCAATGCAATCAATCATAACTATTCATGACGAAACGCTTAAATCATGATGTGTTATTTGCAACACATAGTTATTAGCTAGGCCATGTCATCAATAGGTGATCAATCTAATTGATTTCATAACATATGCATAGATAAGATCAGATTTCGTGCGACATTCAGCATAAACGAATATGGTTTTATTGATCTAAATCATCTCATGATCCTACTATACTAGGCCTACATCAATCTATCCCTACTAATCGTTTACTCATTCATAGGTTGAATAATCATCACATTCATCATCAAATCATACATCATCATGTCAATGAACAATGAAGAAATGAAAGGATAGAAATGGTACACGATTGGAGAATGAAAATTCAATGATAAAAAAATTGAAATCCAATGTCGATTACACCTTGATCCAATCCGTAGAGATGTGTGATGAACAAATTCGGAACGAAAACCCTAAAAAAGTACGTCCTAATCTAATAAATAATGTGTATATTTATAGAAACACATGAAACCCTAATAAAATCAAAGTATAATCTACTGAAAAATAAGAAAATCTTGTAAAATATACGTCATCACCATCGTGACCATCGTGGTCTTCAAAATCTGACATTTTGGCACAAATTTAAGCAGTGTCATAGTCATGACGGGGGTGGTCACGATTGTGACGGACCCCAAAACTGCCGAAAACAACATTTTTTTCGTTGCGAACTCTATTTTGATCGATGGTATATCTTATGTAGCTCTTATATCATCATAAAACACTTCAAATGACATCGTTTGCACCTTCAAAATGGCCTCGAATTATCATTTATGTGACGTTAAACATTTAGGGTTCATCCATGCTCAAAATAGCCTCAAACGCATCGGCTTGGCTCCAAAACATTTTGAAACATCTTCGAGCATCAATGTCATCATCTGATGCACATGAGCATCTCCAGAAATCATCAAAATCATCATCAAAGATCATCAAATCATCACACTTCATCACGATCATCTCCTAGTTTTTTCCATTCATTCGCACGAATAATCAAAAGTCGCTTCTCTCGATCAAATCTACATTAAAAATATGCAAATAGTAATATCGATGTCCCAAAACACAAACTAAACTAAAATCACAAAATAAAAGACTAAAACACGACAAACAAAAGGTTTAACATAAACAAAACTTGTGTTTTTACCCTTATCAATCGGATCAAGTAGAAATGCCAAAGTAGCTAGACCAAAGGCCATATGTTATAGATGTGACAAGAATGGCCACAAGACTTGTGAATATAAGACACCACACAAGAAAGTCATTCAAGTGTCGGTTCCCAAAGCTAACAAGTGAGGACCCAGACATGTGGGTACCATGTGTGCAATTTGATTATTTTGAAGGAGCATCATAATAAAGTTTGGTATTTGGATAGTTGATGCTCAGGACACATTACACGAGACAAAAGCTTATTAACAGAATACATAAGACAAGAAGGGCCCCTTGTAATATTTGTAGGAGGTAAGCCAAGTAAGATGAAAGTTTATTAAACCCTTGGTATAGATTCCCTAATCTTTAAAGATGTGGGATATGTAAAGGGACTTGAAAATAACCTGTTATCCATAAGTTAATTATGTATAAAGATTATGAAGTGTCCTTTACACATAACACGTGTGAAGTGAAGGATAAAACAACCAAAGAAGTCAAACTAGTGGGTTGTAGAAAAGGAAACATCTATGAAGTTGATTTCAATATGTCGTGGTCTGCACAGATCACTTGTTTCTGTACAAATGAGTCTGAGGACATAAATTCGTTGTGGCACAAAAGGTTAGCTCACCAAAAATTTAACACCATCGCAAGGCTTTCTACAAACAAATTGGTGAGAGGTTTACCTTAAATCAAGTTCAAAAAGGATAAACTGTGCAAATTTTGTCAAGAGGAAAAGCAGACTAAGACTAGTTTCGAACCCATAAACTCAACAGAAACCACTAGAGTTCTTGAACTCCTCCAAATGGATCTTTTTGGACCAGTGGAAGTGGAAAGCAAAAGTAGGAAGAAATACGCCCTTGTAGTTGTTGATGACTACTCACGGTATACTTGAGTTATATTCTGAATAAAAAGAGTGAAACCTATAGTCTGCTGACTACGCTCTTAAGGTAGGTTCAAAATGAGAAGGGGATTGATGTGATTGGCATTAGAACTGAACATGGCACATAATTTGACCAATATGGAGTGGACTAATACTGTGATGATCATGGCATCACACATAATTTTTCTGCAGCTAGAACACCTCAACAAAAATGGTGTGGCTAAGAGAAAAAATAGAACATTATAGAAGCCGCCAGGACAATGCTTTCAGATAAAGACTTGCCCAAAAGCTATTGGGCAGAAGCAGTAAACATTACGTGCTATGTCCTAAATAGGTGCCTTATACATAAACTCCATAAGGAAACTCCTTATGAGTTATGGAAAGGAAAGACACCTAGTGTCAATTACTTTCATGCATTTGGATACGAATTCAACATTCATAATAATGAAAAACAACACTTAGGGAAATTTGATCCAAAGTCAGACGAATGAATCTTCTTAGGCTACTCTACTACAAGCAAAGCATTTAGGGCATATAACAAACGAACAAGATTAGTAGAAGAATCAATACATGTTTCGTTTGATGAAATTGTTAGTTCTCCTCGTGTTGTTGATGTTTTAGATGAGGAATGTATGTGTATAGATGATGTATAGATTGAGAACAGGAACCAAATGATGTAGTAAAGAAAGAACTATCTGCACCCGAAAAAGAAAGCAAAGATGATGCACCATAGGATGAATCTACTACACTATAGTAACAACTTGAAGAGTTTTCAATCAGTGAAGCACAAGCCAAAGAAAGATGGATAAAAACTCATACTCAGGATGTAATCTTTGGTGACAAAAATGCCCCAGTGTACACCAGGAGATCAACAACAAAGGAGTGTGTGTCTGCATGCTTTATCTCAGAAATGAAACCAAAGACCATAAAGCAAACTTTAGGAGATACCAACTGGATTGATGCCATACAAGAGGAGTTGAATAAGTTTGAAAGGAGTGAAGTGTGGTACTTGGCCCCAAGTCTAAAGAACTATCTAGTGGTAGGCTGTAAATGGGTCTTCAGAAAGAAAACAGATGAAAATGGGATCATCATCAGATTCAAAGCTAGATTGATTACCAAAGGATATTCACAAAAAGAAGGAATAGATTTTGATGAAATATTTGCTCCTGTGGAAACACTTGAAGCAATAACGATATTCTTATCCTATGCTGCACATCAAGGGTTCAGTCTTTTAATTGGATTTTAAGAGCGCATTCTTGAATGGACACTACAAAAAAAAAAAAAAAAAGCACTTTTACGACAGAAATATTTAGCGACAGAAAAAATCCATCGCATAATCAAAATAAATCCGTCCGCCGCCCTGCCTCGCCACAGCCGCCCCGCCTCGCCACCGTCGCCCAGTCTCGGTACCGCCACGCCCCAGCCGTCCCGCCTCGCCCTGCCTCGCCACCGCCCCATTGCCGCAGTCCCTTCATCTTCTCCCTCAACCAGCCACCACCACTTCTTCTTCGGCCACCGTGTTTCCGTCCCCAGCCTCCTGCTCTCCGCCTCCTTCCTCTGCTCCGCTCGCCGTCGACCAATCCCCTCTCTCTCCAACCCAAACAAAGTACACCCTTCCATCTGATGCTTCTTTGGGATTCGTAATTTTGTGTTGTTGCTGTTCGATTTAGAATGACCAGGTGTGTAAGTAGAGTGTACTAAGTTCAATAGTAAGTTGGAAGGCATTGTGTATGTTGTTGAAAGGTTTGGGGTTTGAGTGGGAGCTGAATCGGCTAGGGGTTTGAGTTAATGTGATCGATGCCAATTTGCTAAATTGGATTTTGGATATGGTATTTGTTGAATGTGGAATTGGGCTGTGGTTGTAAGTGTTTAGGTGATTGTTCGTTGGGATTCGCTTTGCTGCAAGGTCGTGTAGAGTATGTACTGATTTGTATGTTGTCATTGAACTAGATTTCGTGCGATGTGTCTATGAACTTAGTTTAAGTGAATTGAAAGTTGTGTGAGCGTAAGAGTTTACTTCTTGTTGATTAGGAGAAAAACAAAGGGTTGGATCATCTACTTGTTCGATTTCCTGGTCATTGTATGGTAAACATTGACACGCTGCCTTCTATTCTATTGTCTTCTATTCAATACCTATCTGTTAATTAGTTTCATTTTTTAATTAATCATTTACAATTTTATATGTTTAATTTTAAAAATTATGTAATTGTTTGGGATTGAAGAGATTAGATTGATATATGTAGCACAATATTAAACTTTAAAGTGAAATGATCAAAATATTATAAATCAATTTAGCAGTTACATCTTGGATAGAAGTTTCATGTTACAAAATGATCCAAATGTTATAAATCAACTTAAAAGTTACATCTTGCCTATAAGTTACATTTTGCAAAATACAGCAAATGTTATCCATCAATTAATACTTCATATTGGATTTAATACAGAAATTAGATCGATACGGAGTTGTATTGACCTTGGATGTACGAACAATTGGATGGACGACACTTGAATCCCCGATTTATTGAATGGATCCAAGAGTTTGTACAGAATGCTCTTCAACACGACGAGGGTCGTTTCTCGGGACGTTTAAGATGTCCTTGTACAAAAAGCAAGAACGGGAGATTTCAAACAATGGATGATTTGAAGTATCAACTGATTACAAGGGGATTCAGGAAGAATTATTATGTTTGGGTGTATCACAGGGAACAAAGTGGTGCGGTACCTCAAGCAGATTTTTCTGGTCCATCCAATGTCTCTCAGTCCATGAACAATTTCGAGGACATGCTAGTTGATGTCTTTCCACCAGAATATTATGAAGAGACCGAGGCTGCAAACAAACATGCATATGACAAGGGTCCCCCCTATGAATCCAAGCATTATTTTGACATGTTCAATGCCTCGCAGTCTCCTCTTTACGATGGTTGCACCTTGTTTTTATTGGCCGTTGCTTCTCGAATTTTGACTCTGAGATGTGAATATAACCTACCCCATAGAGCGGTTGATGGAATCTTTAAGTTGTTGAAGGACGTGTGCCCTCCTGATAATATCATGAAGGACGGGATGTACGACATCAAGTCTCTCATGAAAG
>JAOVYX010022876.1:0-14126 GCA_035668315.1 Drosera spatulata
GTATATTAGGTGATCAATCTAATAAACACATGTTATATGATAATTCTAATAGGTTTCATGCATCATTTCATCATCAAACACCTCTGTTTTATGTCATATAATCAACATCTCATGATCTAAGGTCTTCAAAACTAATTAACGCATCCCTACTAATGAACTACTCACACGTAAGCATTGAATAAAGCATGGAATTAAACATGGTAATGTAAACAAGCATTCTGTAGAGATTGACAAACTAAGAATAATGGTTTTATAGTGCACGTAGCGTTCCAAACTAGTGTCCAAAGGATTCCAACAGGTTTTATAGGCGAGGGTTTGCAACCAGATCGATCCGACGGCCGACAACTGTTATTTTGGATCTGAAGGATCGTCGCGGTCGTGACCATGCCAGTCATGCCCACGACAGTTTAAAAACCTCGAATATGCTGATAAATAACCGTTGCGCCCGCAACGCATTGTTGTCGCGCCCGCAACACCAGTATAGCGCCCGCGACTGATGCACCGTTTACCTTAAAACTAAAACTAAAAATACTAAACGACGTCCAAAAATTCTAATAACTTATACAACACATCCAAGCATGCTAATCTAGCTAAATGCTATGAAATGCTGCCGTATAAACTCTCGAAGCACGTGAAACGACGGTGAATCATGAAATGCTGCTTTTTGAGGTCATGACTTGCCATTTTCTTCGTCCTTCTTCATTTTTGCTCCAAACTTCATGCCAATCTGCCAAAAAACATGAAAGAACAGTAGTACCAACATTCCAAGACAAAAAGACACTAGAAACATAAAATAGACAATACAAAAGGAATAAAACAAACATTTAGAATAAAGAAATGATGTGTGTTTTCATACACATCACCTCTACTGCAATAGATTGACCTAGCTTCACCTTTTTTGATCCTGTACACATCATCATTGCCTCAGCTTCTTATTTTTGACCCTTTCCTTGTTCCTTTCCATTCCAACACAGCTCATACTGCTCCCAGATTCATGCACCAGGTCTACTACATGTCTTTGCTGCACAACCTCTGCACCCTCGACTGCATGAGCTCTATTGCACAGTCTTCATATCCATCCTTTCTGCAGCTTCACTTACACCAAGTACTACAGCAACTTAGCTCCCACTCATCTGCTCACGGACCTCATCTGCTCAGCCTGCTAGTGTAGCCTTGTTTGCACCCAGCACTGCACTCAGTCTTCTGCAATTTAGCATGCATGCTTGCACTGTGATATGACTCACTTCACTTTGCTGCTGGAACTAAACTTGAACATCAGAATGGTCTTAGATCATGAGAACTCTGAGACACTTTTGCTGTCGTATACATCCGATCTTTGGCATGCAATTTAATAGCCCCCTGTAGTCTCCATAGCCCTCGTCTTCATGCCTCTGCTACACAACCTCTGGCCCTAGTCTGCAACTACCTAGCTAACTATTACAGCCTAAGCATCTATTACACACATAATTTCTTCTTAAGTTTTGTTCATCAATTTCTATACCAACGAAGGGATTGCACATTCCTATCAATCTCCCCCTAAATTGATGCAAACAAAACTCCTAAGAAATTTTAACAGTAAGATCACTTTTCAACAATACTTTTTAAGAAGGGAAAAGAAAATTGTTACGAACATAAGAGAACTTATATTTTCCTAATGATTAATCCCTCCGTCCTCTCTTGGAAGGATAATCCTGTTGCAGAATCTTTGATCGTTTGTACTTTGGTTTGCTCCTCTGCTGTTACTCTGAGGATCTTCTATATTGCTCTGCTGTACTTCTACTACTTTGGCCTGCTGTGGATTGCTCTGCTGTAAATGCTCCTTCTACTGCCTGCCTTGGTGGTTGTATCTCCCTCTGAAACCTTGATCTACCCCTCCTTTCTACAGTCTCCTTTGTTATGGATTGCTCTGTAGTTCTCTTCCCCTTTTTGTTTGCATTTAATTTGTGGGAGAGTTCCTTGACAACTTCCTTTAAGGCCTTCAAAACTGAGGCCATGTTGTTCTGTGCAGCAGTGGATCTTTACATGATTGCATCCACTTTGAACTCCAGGATTCTGAGTCGCTTGTCATTGTTGAGGATGTGTGTCTGCAGTTGACTTTGCATTGCCTGAATGGTTGTCTGTAGCTTTCTAAATCTGATAGCATGTGTGTTGTGCAAACGGTTGTAGTTTGAGGTTGTCCTGATGTAATGTTGCAGACTGATGCCGGTGGCCTTTTGAGCTTATGTGGTCAATGACTTTGAGAGACCTTGTAGCAATTCATAGAAAGCATCAAAGTTTTCCTCCATCCTACTCCTCTATGCTGCAAGTTCGTCTGCAAGAGGGTGGAGTACTTCGGCGAAGTCATAAATAGCGTCCTTGGTCCATTCTTTGACTTCATAGAGATTCTGATCCAGTTGATGCAGCCTTTCATCAATGCTGGATGGGGAGGCATCTGGTGTTCATCCAGTCTACTTCCTCTTGGATGCAGACCTGGTTCTTGTTGACACCGGAGTCTCCATGTGCTGTGGCAGCTTGGCTTTTTCTATTCCCAGTCTAAGACTCTAACGACTGTTTGAGGAGTCACAGGGACGTTGGAAGTTGCTCTATACAGTAGGCCTTGGGGGAAACCAACTGAAGAGGGGTTTTCAGTTGTCTGTTGCAATCCAAATGATGATTGCGGAGTGAAGTGAATGTGGATTGGTGAGACTTTCCTTTGTTGACTTGCTGCTTCGTAAACTGAGGTAGTGTCCTCTAGCAGGTGTCTTCTGAGTGTTGAAAGGGTCATTATCTTCGATGAGCTCTCTTCTGCAGTCTTCTCTTCAACCTCTGGCATCTTTCGCTCTTCTGTAAAAACTTTCGATGTCTCATCAGGTATCTGGACTTGTAGTTCCTCCATGTCTTGCATTAATTGTATGAGTGAAGGTTGAATGAGTTGCTCATCTGCAGGTACAATGCCAGTCTGCTTTGTTGTACTCATCTGCTCCTGAACCTTAGTGGTCTGCTCTACTGCTCCTGCTGTCTCCCCTGCTACGGCTGCTTCGGTTGTTGGTTCTGCTGTACCAGTTCGCACCTCTGTGCTTTGCTATAATGGCTAAGGGACTCCTTCCTCGGCCCCTTCATCTATGAGCTCATCAAGATGGCTATCCCTACCTTGATCTTCATCACCATCGTCATCCCCACCTCCATGAGATGGTGGTCTGCCAACCTGTGGTCTAGATAAATAATCCTGGATTTCTAGTGTTGCTGCTCAAACATGCTTGTCAATGATCCTTTTCAGCTCCAGTCGTACTTCTTGTGAGTGAACAAACTCAACTAGGTGTAGTTGATCTTGTCTGTGCCTCCCTGTCTTCAGTTTGGAGTCCTTCCACTCCAATACTCCAGTGAAGAGTATGTAAGGCTCTGCTGGCCTCTTCTTCATTTGAGCAGCTTATTATTGTAGTAGGACCATTTGTTCAACCTCTCCTTTTGTCATGCTTGTGATGTCTCCCATTAGTGTCTTGGATCCATCAGCATGAATAGTGAACAGTTGCCTAGGACCAGATGGAATAAGCTTTGGTCTGCTGCTCCTTATGGTCTTCTTTCTCTTGGGAGGAGCAGCTGGAGGTAGCATAGGAGTTGCTCTCTTCTGTAGCCAAGTCTGCATAGCAGTCTGCTGCTGCGTGGTCTGCAGACTTGTCCTTTGTAATGTGGCCTCTTTATGAATCCGTTCTGCATCTGCTTCAAAGGCTTCATCTATCTTCCTCCATTCTTCTGCTTCCTCTTCTTCTGCTGAGAGAGTGGGCTCTGGTATGCTACTTCTGATAGTGTTTCTCCTCTTGAGTTTGTGCTGTTGTGCAAACTCCTGCAGCATTGCCTCCTTCTGAGGCTTTCCCAAGAGAGCATCAGTCTGTGCTCTGTGCTCTTGGGCCTTCTTCCTTAGCTCTTCAACAAATTTAAGAGTTTCTTCAAACTTTCTTCTCTCCTCTGGGTCTTTTGCTCGTTCCTTAGCTGCCCAAACTTCTTCCGCTGTCGTCACTTGACAATCTCCAGCTCATCATCATCAGCAGCATATGGAACGAGGGCCAAAGCTGTTGTTGTTGTTGGTTGATTTGCTATGACTACTGTAGCTGTTGTAGTTGACTCGTCTGCTGTGATCTCAGTGATTGTGATGCCAGTTGTTGCAGTAAGGACTTCTTGTGGGATTGAGGTATCAAGGTATCGAAATTTTGCTTCAATATCCTCAATCTCCTTTCTTGTGTATCCCCTCGCAAACATTTCCTTTCTAAACTCAGCTCGAGGACCCTCCTGAGTTTCTTCAAGGCTCATCATTGAGCCTAGTATGAACTGCTACAGGTCTTTGTCTGTACCTCCTTTTATGAACTCGAGTGGTACATTCGAGTCATGCAAAGCTGCCACTTCGGGGATCTTTGGGGGAAGTGTTTTGAGGATGAGCCTTCCTCAATAGCAGTGATTGGTTGTATCAACTGTTGCTCTGCAAGTTCTTCATTCTGTTGTAGGTCTGCAGCTGCACCAATCGTCTGCAATGCTACAGTGAGTGCTTCGGTCGTCTACACTACTTGCAGTAGTGGTCTACACGTCTGTAGACTCTGCTTCCTCTTCGATTGTTCTCCTTGTTGTCCTTCTCGAAGCTCTTTCTTCTGATTCCTCAGAAGATTGTAGTATCAACTTCCTCTTCGGAGGCTTGCTAGCCTTAGGAGCCGCCTTTTTCTTGGGCTCTTTAGCTCTCCGCTGCACTGCAGGCTTTGGTGCAGGCTTTGGTAGTGGTTGTGGTTGTGCTATAGTGGCTTTCCTTGCCTTTGCCAAGCCTACTGGCAACCTTTCAATCTTCTTTATATCGATTTGCTTGGAAATGGTCCATGGCCTTCTCTGAGCATCAGACAGCTTCAGCTTGTTCTTCAAAATGATATTGAGAACCCTACCGTAGAGGGGCTCCCTGGCCTCTAAGCAGTTGCTAAGTGATACATTAGCAAACTTGCTCAGTTGACCTTGTGCCTCATCAGGATGGCACACATGATCTCCTGTTGATCTTGTGTGATCTGATCTTTGGAGAATTCCCTGGACATTATGGCCTTCCTGACCACATTAGTAAGAAATTTGTGTTCCTTGGACAGGAACTTCTTCATTGTTCTGATTGCCTCCTTTTGATGTTTCGGAGTGAGCATTGCGAGTCATCCTTCAGTAACAACAGTTGAGGGAATGATTCTTGAGCCTTCGTTTGGGAGCTTGAAAAATCTTGCCATGTCTTCTGTTGTGATTCGGATGCCTACTTTCTTGTATGTGTACGTTATTTCCTGAAAATTGTTCTAAACCCTAGCCTTTTCTATGAACTCCATGACCTCCTCATCAAAGATATGGCTAGTGGTTTCGCACAGATATTTCAATCCCGCTTCTTGGATGCATTCCGTCACTTCCTTGACCTCTTCGGACTCATGCAATAAAGTCTCAAAGTCTTTAACGACCCTCGTCTACCGTTCCTTTCTAGTAGGGCTTATTTGTGCCCTTTGTGATTCAGAGGTTGTCAAAGAGGTGGATTTATAGGCCATTTTTGTCCGAAAAGTTTGATTTTGAACAGATTGTAAGAAAAGAGATTAAATGGAGAGTTTAAGAGATCAAAGAGAGAATTGAAAGTGTTCAAGTTCGCTTTGATCGCTTAGAGAGAGAGAGAGAGAGAGAAAGAATCGTAAAGTAATTTCTGAAATAGTTTTCTCTCTTTTATTGTTACTATGGATTTTACGTTGAAAACAAAAAGTAACCATTACACAATTTATCAGAGTAAATCTGGCCATTGCGGAAATCAAGGAGATTATTGTGAAACTGTTTCTTTCCAAAAATAGCAACATTAGAGTGACACCTGTCTCTAGTCTGCATGGCTTGTGCAGTAGAGCAGTAGAGCAAAGTTACTCGTTTGGATTACTTGAAAAACACTGAGTTCGTTTCAAGTAACTTGCTCATCTGCATATACACATGCAGTAGAGCAATGTTACTCTTCTCCATCATTTGAAAACATTAAACCCATTTCAAATAACCTACTCATCTGCTTCTACACCTCCTATAGAGCAGTAGAGCAATATATATGGCCATTTCACTCATTCAAATCTATCATGCCCATCTCTCCTCTAAACATGATAAATTTATTTTCATATAAGGATTTAGTAAAAATGCCTGCAATTTGTTTTTCTGTTGGAATATATTCTAATTTTATATGACCCTTCTGCACATGATCTCTGATAAAATGATATCTGACATCAATGTGCTTGGTCCTTGAATGAAAAATAAGATTTTCAGAAATAGCCATTGCAGACGTGTTTATCACAAAATATGTTTGTTTTTGAAAACCTTAGCCCATGGTATGCAAGCTGAGACCTCATCCAAAGTACCTATGCAGCACAGCTTTCTGTAGCAATGTATTCTGCTTCTGCAGTAGAGGTTGAGATAGTGGTCTGCTTCTTGCTGAACCAAGAAATCAATCTTGCATCTAAAAATTGACATGTACCACTTGTGCTTTTCCTGTCAACCCTGAAACCTGGAAAGTTTGCATCTGAATAACCATTTTGTACAAAATTTGAATCCTTTGGATACCATATACCTAGGTTAAGAGTTCCTTTGAGATATCTCAGGATTCTCTTGACTGTAGTATAGTGGGACTCCTTAGGATCAGATTGATACCTGGCACAAACACAGACAGAGTATTGGATATCTGGCCTACTTGCAGTAAGATAAAGTAAAGATCCTATTATTCCTCTATATAATGTTTGATCTATACTTTTTTCTTTTTCATTTTTATCAATTTTAGAAGTAGAGCTCAAGGGGGTTTTTGTTAGAGTTGAGTTTTTTAGGCCAAACTTTTTAATTACATTGGTTAAGTATTTTTATTGATTTATGAATATTCCTTTACTTAACTGTTTCACTTGCAGACCTAGAAAGTATTTTAATTCACCCATGAGACTCATTTGAAATTTAGATTTCATTAGTGTAGCAAACCTTTCGCATAGTTTGTTGTTAGTGCAACCAAAGATGATGTCATCTACGTATATTTGCACTAATAAGGTATGCTCCTTGTGTTTCTTGAGAAATAGTGTGGTATCTACTTTCCCTCTTCGAAAGCCATTATGAGAGAGAAAAGTAGAAAGAGTTCCATACCACGTTCTTAGAGCTTGTTTCGAGCCATAAAGGGCTTTGTCTAACCTGAAGACATAGTTTGGGTGTTCAAAATCTTCAAATCCAGGAGGTTGCTCCACATAAACTTTCTCCTATAACTTTCCATTGAGAAAAGCCCTTTGACATCCATCTGGAAAACTTTGAAGTTTTCGTATGCAGCATATGCTAGGAACATTCGTATGGCTTCCAATCTTGCAACTGGGGCACATGTCTCATCAAAATCGATCCCTTCTTCTTGAGATTATCCTTTGGCCATCAGTCTAGCCTTGTTTCTGATGATGATTCCATTTTCATCGGATTTGTTCCTGAAGACCCACTTGCAGCCAATAACTGGATAGTTCTTTGGTCTTGGCACAAGATACCATACTTGATTTCTTTTGAACTTATTCACTTCTTCTTGTATGGCATCTATCCAGTTAGGATCACTGAGAGCTTGATTGATTGTCTTAGGCTCCATTTCTGATATGAAGCAAGCAGACAGACACTCCTTTGTGGTTGCTCTCCTAGTTTGCACTGGGACATCCTTGTCCCCAATTATGTCTTTCTCAGTGTGTGCCTTGATCCATCTTCCTTTGTCCTAATGCTGGTCAAGGGCAGTTTCTTCCCGCTTTTGCTCTGCTACATCTTGTTGTGGGCCTTTTGTATCTTCTTTGCCTACAGGGACTACAGACGACTCTGCCTTTACTGCAGAGTCATTTTCCTTGTCTGTATCCTATTTATCATCAATACACCCACATTCCTCATCAAGAACATCAGCAGTATGTATAGATGACTCAAATTCATCAAAAGAAACATGAACTGACTTTTCTACAGTTTGTGTTTCCTTGTTGAATACTCTGAAGGCTTTGCTGCATGTGGAATACCCTAGAAATATTTCCTCATTTATTTTAGGGTTAAATTTCCCTAAGTGTTGTTTATCATTATTATGAACATAACATTTACACCCAAATGCATGAAAGTACTTGATAGTTGGTGCCTTTCCTTTCCATATTTCATATGGCGTCTTGTTATGTTGTTTGTTTATGAGGCATCTATTCTGCACATAACAGGCAGTGTTTACTGCTTAAGCCAAGAAGCTCTTTGAAAGGTCTACATCAGAGAGCATTATTCGGGCTGTCTCAATGAGGGTTCGGTTTTTTCTTTCTGCAACACCATTTTGTAGTGGTGTTCTAGGTACAGAAAAGTTATGCTTGATGCCATGATCATCACAGTATTTGTCAATCCTTGATTGATCAAATTCTGTGCCATGATCACTCCTAATTGTTACCACATCTAAACCCTTTTCATTTTCTACTTATCTAAGGAACCTAGTTAGCAGACTACAAGTTTTACTTTTCTTGTGCAGAAAGATTACCCAAGTATATCTTGAGTAATCATCTACAATTACTAGTGTGTATTTCTTCCTGCTCAAGCTCTCTACGTCTACTGGTCCAAAAAGATCCATGTGCAGTAGTTCGAGGACTCTTGTGGTCTCTGTTTGGTTAACAGGTTTGAAACTTGCTCTAGTTTGCTTTCCTTCTTGACAAGGTCTGCATAATTTTTCTTTCCTGAACTTAACTTGAGGAAGACCTCTTACTAAGTTGCCTGAGGATAATTTTGCCATTGTTTTAAAGTTTAGATGTGCTAACCTCATATGTCATTGTCAATTTGCGTCGTCTGCATCCTTAGTGTAAAAGCATGTAACTTGTGCAGACTGTGATAAGTTGAAGTCTACTGCATAGATGTTTCCTAATCTATGACCTATCAGTTTAACTTCTTTAGACTCTTTATCTATGACTCTACAAGTGTTATTAGTAAAGGCTACCTCATAGTTTTATCACACATTTGGCTAATGGAAAGTAGATTGTGTTCAAGCCCTTTGACATAAGCAATGTTCCTAAAGATTAGGGAACCTGTACCAAGGGTTCCAGAACCTTTAGTTTACCTGCTTTGTCACCACCAAAAATGACCAAGGGACCTTCTTTCTTTTTGTAATCTATCAAGGTTTATTTGTTCCCTGTCATGTGCCCTGAGCATCAACTATCCAGGTACCATGGTTCATCCTGTATTTCCTGCAATAATACATACAACATTTGTACATGGTACCCATGATCATGGGTCCTCATTTGTTAGTCTTAAGTATCCACACTTGAATAGGTTTCTAGAGTGGTACCCAATACTGAAAGGTTTTGTGAAAAGTATCCACACTTGTAGCAGCAGACCTTTTGTTTAGCCTTAGGTCGTCTGCTTGGATTTTCCATCCACTTTGCTGTGTACAACACATTCAGCAGTGTTGTTTGTATGGTCTCTTTGGCACATGAAGAGAACCCCTATTCCATACAGAGTAATTTGGTGCAAATTGAGATTTCCCAAATCTCCTGTCAGCTTGATAATAAGTTATATACTCTCACTAGTCTGCATCCTGGTTGTAGACGTCTCGCCCTTCTGCAAGACTTTGACAAAGACATCCTTTGTCTCTTTGATGCTGGCTGTAGACAAGCTTGACTCATGTAAGTGAACCTTTTGACTAAGCCAACTCTTGTATCCAAGCCAAAACCTATCCCATGGATTTTGTCCTGTGATAAGTGCTTTCTACAGATCCAGAGGCTTATCATTCCATGCATCCACTTAGGCTTGGAGCTCAGCGTTTTTCTTGGTGAGTGAGTCCACCATCTCAGTGAGAAGTTTAACCTTCTCCTCTAATGCATTGAGTTTGTTGTCTACCACACTTAATTGACTTCCTAGTTCGTTAATTTCTTGATAGGAAATATTGTAATTCTCGTTGAGATTTACAATCAATTCAATGCTTTCTTTATTCTCTCTTGAGAGAGCAATAAAGCTTTCTGAGGTCTCTTGAAGAGCCTCTTTTAGTTCCTCAGGTGAGACATCAGAGTCGGAGAGGTCAAATACCTTATTACTATCATCAGACTCGGCCATGAGGCACAGTTGAGCATTGGAGATCGTTTCTTCATCATCTGAATCTGTATCACTCCAAGTCTTTGTAGCATAGGCTCTTGCTTTCTCCTTTTTGTTGAAGGTTCCTTTTGGATCCTTCTTTTTTTTTTTTTTTTTTTTTTGTGTGCAGACGACTCCTGTGGCGGTTGTCTGCATTGTGGAGCAAAGTGCCCTGGTTTGCCACAGTTATAGCAGACATCTCTGTCTGCTTCCTTTGTTTTGCTGGCACTTAGTTTCTTCAGTTTTTTCTTCTTGAAGAGCTTTCTAAATTTTCTTCCCATGAGTGCGAGCTCTTCAGTCATGCTTTCATCGCTTACAGACGAGGTGCTGCAACTCTCTTCGTCTACCATAGACTTTAGGATCTTCTCCTGTGCTTTAAATGCTAGTGTCTTCTTTCTCACTTCATCAATCTGCCTCTTCTGCTCCACCTCCAGATTGTAGGTGTATAGTACGCCATAGAGTTATGCCAATGACATCTTGGCAAGGTCTCTTGATTCTCTGATAGCGGTTACCTTGGTACCCTAGGCCTCTCCGAGAGATCTCATAAACTTAAGGTTCGCCTCCTTGTTATCAAAGGTTTTGCCTAAAGTTTTGAGATTGTTGATGAGAACATTGAATCTTTCATAAAAGCTTGTAAGATTCCCATCATCTCTCATTGAGTCCCAGTTATACTGCTACATGAATACATCCTTCTTGTTTTCTTGGATTTCGTTAGTGCCCTCATTCCGCAGCAGTAGAGCCTCCCATGCCTCCTTTGCTGTAGTGGTGTGTACAATGATTTCAAACATATCATCATCAAGAGCCTTGTAGATCTGTTTTTTGGCTCTTCTATCCATCAGTACTAGACCCCAGTCGTCTCTTGTCCATAGAGACTTAGGCTTGTCAACTTCTTGGGTGGAATCCATTGGATCTGGCATTTTTGGAACATGAGACCCATCTATGATAATGTCATACATCCTTTCATCAACTGAGTCCAGATGAGCCAGCATTCTGAGTATCCAATGGTTGAATTTGTCAAAGGAGCAGGAAGGTGGCTCTCCACTATTTGGACACTTTGGTAGCTTAGGTGGAGCCATGGTTGAATCTTCACAATAATAACCTGTTAGTAACTTCTTTGCAGACTAATAAAAATGTGACCTTTTCTTTCCAATAACTGTTAAGTATGGAAAGATAGGCTCTGATACTAATTGAAAGTCCTAGAAATAACCGGGAGGGGGGAGGGGGGGTCAATAGGTTATCTCAAAAATTTTACCAGGCAGCACAACAAAGCTATTAGCTAGACTACACTACCTGAGTCTGCTGTAGTTAGCGGAAATTGTGCAGTTGAGACATTAGCTTTGAAAAACTTGTCTCTTTGGACCTTTTGAGATCTAGCTAACAATTTAGAAATGAAGAACAGTACAGAAATGAAAGTGCTACAACGATTACAACAAAATAGCCTAGAGGTTCACCTTTCAACCTGAGTTTTTCTGGATCACTCCGTAAACCTTGGTATCACCCCAAAACAAGATCACAATCGATCTACACAAAATGTTTTCAGGTTCACCTCTCCATCTCTGAGTTTTCCTGGATCACTTAGCGAACCGTATCAACAAAGAATGAAAGTATCTGTAAAACTCACAAAATTATGGAGAATCTAGAAATCTTCAAAGATGAAATCCAATCAATCGAAGCTGATAATGGATTTCAAAAAATCCCCAATTGTGCAAGTCGCTTTGTCACAGGGAGAATCGGAGATGGATGGTTCTTCAAACTTGAAGCTTGCAGTTGAGAAAGTATGCGAGCAGAAGAACGAGTGAATTAATGATTTAATTCTTAATCTCAACCGAATCCTCCATCCGCCTTTTATAGATCCTGGATGTCATGGAAAAATGAAACAGGTTGTACGGACACTCCAGAATTCTAGTTTCTCATCTGTCTTCTTAACAGACCTTGATAAAGTATGTTGAACTCGTCTGTTGTAAAGCCTCAGTCTGATGTAGTGCCGAAGTCTGTTAGCCTTTGTCTGTTCCAATAACACAAGTCTGTTCGAACTCCTTTGGTCCAACACTGTAGTCTATTGAATCTCTTCAACCCTGAAGTCTGTTACCACAAGTCATAGACTTCTGATCTCTTCAGAACTTTGCTAAGCATATATCATAGAACTCTGAAGCACCGTAATCAGAACAGTCTTCCCTGAATACAGACATACAGTAAACTTCCTAATCTTCATCTGAACTCTGTTCCTTAAGCAATGAAACTCTGGTACCCTGAAGTCTTCTCAGCCAGCCTGATTTACTCGGCACTTCCACGAAGTCCTTTCTCCTTCAGATGACTAATACTGGAGATATAGAATGTAATGACAAATAATATGCATAGAACTTAAACAAGTATTTTGACACATTAAATCATAAATGGTGACAGATAGAGTAATCAAAACATAAGTCTGATTCACCTCTTCAATCTTCCCCTATTTGATGTTGTCAAAAACTTTTTATGGATAGGTATAGGTTCTAAGTCAATCTCCTACTATTAGTTGGACCACTTTATAATTGGCACAATCAGACATTATATAGGTTAAAAAAGGTATCATGTATTAATTTTCAAGCAAGCACAGATATTAGACATCAAGACATCACCAATTAAGATAACATATAATAGCAAGATAACAGACCTATCCTAGTTAGGAACCCTTCTCGTTGTACTCCTATATATTCTCCCCTTTTTGAATAAATCAATTGGGTAGGATCCTAAGGTTTGGGTATGGAACTAGAGCTAGGTAGTTGTTCTTTCAGTAGCTGAATTATCTACATCGTTTCTATGCTTGTGTTTATTATCGTCTGATAAATGTTGAGCAGATTGCTGTTGATGTTGTCAGTCTCAGAACACAGAACCCCCAGAAGAGCCTTTAAATCTTTCACATTATCACTGATTACTTCCATATCTGATTTGATGAAGGCATTATCAATAAACTGGGACAAGGAAACTGTTTGACCTCCTAAAAACTGTCCGACCTCGTGGGATCCGTCCGACCTCCCAAGAGCTACCCGACCTCGCCATCACTAAGCACGTCTGGATGAGCTTGGAGATCCGACCTTGGATCCACACGACCACGGTACCTGGATGACTGACCTCCCCGACGATCCGAAATCATCGCCCCACCGGGTCGACCTCGCACCGCTGGATAGGGCGACCTCTAACAAGCAAAGCCAAACCGGATGGATCGAACTCGCCAAGTTTAACCTCAATTCACATGACCCTAACAATCTCCAACCACGGAACACCAACCTTAGCTGGTTTCCTCTCCCCTGATATCTTGGAATGGTTGGTGGAATATGAATGAAGAGAAAAAAAAAGGGATCACCACCTCCCTTAGTCTTCTATATATAGGGTTGGTCAAGGCTTGGTCAAAAGGAACTAGGCTTTCAAAGAAGAAAGCTTGGTCAAAGGAGGAACCAAAGTTCCCTATTCTACCTAACTAGGTCCGACTGAGGGACATCTTCATTTCATTTACGCACGTCTAGACCCCCGTTGCGTATGCACGTCTTTCAAGGACATGAAATAGTTGACGATCCCAACATAAACGACCTACTTGGTCTGACACATCCCAGTCAAAAGCACTTGACCTCGAAAAATGGGGAGATGGGGGCAAAGGGTCCCCAGGCAAGACTTGAAACGTCAAACTAGCCTAGACAAGGCAGAACACCCCAGATTGGGGCACGGGGGCAGAGAGTCCCTTAGAATACTCAATAACGAACCTATCCTGAAATGGTTGCCCTTCTAAGCAAGTTGTTCAATCGAAAAGGCCGATCCAATTGTTCAGACCTCAATACGGTCTAAGAAGGTGAAGACGCTCGATCAGACACATCGTCCTATGCTCCACTCCAAGAACAGATTAAAGAGAATATAACCCTTCGAGCCGACCAGATCGGTCGAGCTTGAATGCTCAGGGGGCAAATGATGATCACCAAAGACAAGATTATGGTTAAGGACAAGTCAAGTGATGTGTATGAAATCACACATCATTTCATCGTTCTAAACGTTTGTTTTTATTCCCTTTAAATTGTCTAAATTGC